>LOEQ01001016.1:192404-205986 GCA_001685075.1 Bramus lutescens | reverse complement strand
AGAGAGAGAGAGAGAGAGAGAGAGAGAGAGAGAGAGAGAGAGAGAGAACCCTGTCTTACAGTTCTCTTTTCTGTTTCTCTGACTCCAGGGGATTATCTGTGGGTCATACCTACTTCTCCAGCACCAAGAACAAGGTCTGGCATGTTCAAAAGCTTCAAGACTTGTGACTTCAACACATCCCGCTGATCCCATCGCAAAACGAAAGTTTTGTCAAGTTGAAACTCCTCCAACCTTCCGATCATTGAGGCTTAGTCAACACACCTAACCACATTCTGGATTTAGACACTAGCCCACAGCCGGGCACTCTGGATGCACACACTAGCTCACAGTGGGTAGAATCCTATGGCAGTGAGTGGTAGCTGCCTTCACATTCGCTCAATGGAGAGCCTCATATCCTATGCTGCTAGAATAGAGAAAAGATCCAAGTTGAAAGTAGGGGTTGGCGAGATGACTGGATGGGTAAGGGCGCTTGCTGTCTCAGAGGAACCAAATTCAGCTCCCAGCACCCACATTGGATAGATCACAACTGCCTATATCTCCAGCTCCAGGGACCAGATGCCTTCTTCTGGCCTCTGTAGGTACCTCTATACATGTGGCATACATACAAAAAAATGTAAATAATTATCATTTGTGGGGGGGGGATTGCCTGCAGGAATGTATGTTCCCCCTGTGTTTGCATGGTACCCGTAGAGGCCCAAAGAGGTTGTCAGATCCCCTGAAAATGGATTTACAGATGGTTGTGCATCAGCATCATGGGAATCAAATCCAGGTCTTCTGAAAGAACAGTCAGTGCTCTTAACCACTGAACCATTTCTCCAGCTCCAAATCAAACTTAATACACACATACTACATACATACATACATACATACATACATACATACATACATACATACATACATACATACATACATACATACATACATACATACATACAAAGTATCCTTACTTCTGAGGGCCTGCAGCTGTCACACCACCATAAAATGCAAACAATGGAAACGGAACTTTTCCTGAGACCTGGATAAGTCACCATTGTGTTGAGCAAACATTTGGTAGGTAGCAGGCTCAGCTTCTGAATGCTTGGGTAGTCACAAGTGATTCCTGCCTGGATCCTTGGCCACCAGTCCTGCAGTGTGAGGTTACCCCCAGAGCACTGAAGTATTTAAATTCCAACAGCAGTATCAAGGTGGCTAGGGAATGTGGGTGCACCCCCTGCTGACTTTCTCCTATCTTGGGAGGTGGTTGCAGTGGAAGAATAAGACAGTAATAAACAGGACAACCAGGAGTAGGCATTTAGCTGGGAGGATGGGGGTGGTGGTAGAGGCTGTGCAACAGGAAGCCAAGGCAGGGCTAAGAGGAGTCTGAGAAGTCCCTGGATCTACAAGCTGCAGGCTTTGAGTCTTCTGTCACTTAGCACCACAGGAAGAACACACACATTTATACAGTTCCACAGTGTGTATGAAGACAGCACATGGTCTTCCTTTAAGAGAGGCCACTCTCCCCTGGCATTGAGATCCTATTTATCCCAGGGAGCAAGTGACAATCCCAGTGAGGCACAGAGTGCTTGGAGCTTTAAACCACACAGCCACTGTTTCCAGAGTTTGTTTCCACAAAGTTAGCCACATGGAAAGGTGGTTGGAACCAGTGGCCAATGGTTCTGTGGTTAGAACTGACCCAAGGAGGAAATGTTGTTCTCACCTGATTAGTGACTTTCATCTCCGACATACAATGGCATGTGCTGTTTTTCTAGATGGCCTTAACATGTAGTGAAGAGTCAAAGCCAGATAGCTATGGCTCTCTTGCACGCAGACCGAAGGCCTAGGTTGAATGCCAGAGTCTTATTCTTTGTGAGTTTGTCCAAGAGATGGGCAAACTTTTGATGAGTCCACGGGAGACTCACCTGCTGGCTAATTTACTAGAGCCTTGCTGGGGACAGCAGCTGAGGAAGGCAGGGTTTAATTTCCCAGGACACACTGGTGAGGGAGCGCTCTCCCTCGGCTGTGGAGCAGCCAGGCAATTATGCCTCTACTGCTGGGTCCTGCCCACCCTACCCAAGAGCCGCCACAGATCTGAGCTAAGGGTTGTTTTCCCAGGTGCAAGGATATCTTTAGCAAGCGTTCCTAGGAAACCATCACTTACCTTCTTCCTGGCCCCATATAGCATGCCAGAGACAGTTCATGGGACAGAGGCTGTCAAAGCCAAGCCAGCACAGAGTCCCTGCTGATGCTCCCCTTTTCATCCAACTCAGTGGGGTAGAGAGGCTGGGAGTCCTGCACTTGTTTGCCTTATTGTCCTTGCCCCACCGGGTGTGTGCCACAGGCACCAGCCCAGCTTTGGATGATAGGGCATGAGGGACTTTCCATCGCCAGCATTATTTCTTCTAATTGCCCATGACACCCAGGACACTGACTCTGACAGAAGATATTGAGGTTTCCAGAAATAAAGTAGCTTATATCGTCACATAGTCCACCAGGGCTGTGCTCTTTTATGGTGGGTGCTGGAGAGGAAGAGGGTAAAGAGGAGGGGGAGGAGAGGAGGGAGAGGAAGAAGAGATGGAGGAGAAGGAGGAGGAGGAGATACAAGAAGAAATGACGGAACTTCCAGCAAGTGACCATGGGCAGCAAGCATGGTGCTGGGGAGGAAGCAGCAGCTGAGGGCGTTGTATTAGTTCCCTAGTGCTGCTGTAAAGATGACCACACAGATTAAGGACAGACAAACACGTTCCCATAGGCAGGAGAGCAGGTATTGGAAACTTACAGGCTTGAGATCAAAGTGCGGGTGGGCCTGCCTCCTTTTGGAGCCTCCCAGGGACAATTCATTTCTATGACTTCATTTCAGCTCCTCCTGGGGCTTGGGCTATGTGACCTGTAGCCCATCCTCCATACTGATCCCCTTTTGCCACCTTAGCCTCCTCCCCTATGACTGGATCCTCTCATATTACTCTGAGCAACAAGGTCTTTGCCATCACCTACTATATAGGTTGCTCGTGTTCGGATCAGGTGGCAGTCACAGGCTCTGGAGTCACAGATGTGGGAGGATGATACTCGGCTGTCATAGATGGAGAAGGATGGAGAGGACAGGAGACCGTGGGGGGATGGGAGGGTGGAGAGAAATAGAGGAAAGTGGGCGGTAGAGAGGACAGTGCTGGCCTTCACCTGCCTCCAGCTTCTGCTCAGTGGGGGGGGCGCTACTCCCTAGCTAGGGGCTCTGCTGCTTCTGCCTTTGGACTCCAGGGGTTCCCCCGGGCTCCCATTTGGAAGCACCCTTTCTCTCTCAGTGCCTTCCTGTCTCCTCCCTGGATTAATGCAGTACAGCTTGAGCCTGCTAGATGCCTGCTGGCCACCTCCCTCGGCTCACTCCCTACCCAGCTCCACTGTCTCTTCCAATCTCTTCAGTATTACACATCCTGCCAGGTCCAGCCCAGCTGCCCAGCTCTGGCCTGGCTGTTGGACACTGCTGCCCAGTCCTGGGTTGAGCTCAGTCCTTGCAGGAGTGGATCTCTTAGACTCCAAAATCAGTGGCTCAGTAGCTCCTCTCGGTCCATGGCCCTGGAGATTTTTGCAAACCACCAGCTTGGCACTGTCATCATTGTCACCATTTCCTCCTTTCTCCTAGTCATAAGGGAGTCGCTGTATTACCCACCAGCAGCCCCTCAGGTGACCACATTTTTTTATGAAGAAGAGACTGGATTTCATGAATATTGCTGGTTATGTTATCTATACCAGGTTACTTGTAGATGGGACCTCATCTACAAGGGGAGGCCAAGTCTGTTATTCCTGTACTACCACTGAGAAAAATCAAGGTAGAGAGGGGATATACTTCAAGAACATGTAGCATCCTCTCTCCCTTGCTATCTATTATCTGTCTGTCTGTCTGTCTGTCTATCTTTCTATCCATCCATCTATCTACCTCCCCCAGTTTCTGGACACCTTCCACAACCTGACTCTAGGAATAGTGAAGGGTTAGTTGTGTGCCCCCCAAAGAGTCCTAACTCCATGCACCCGTGACTATGGCCTTGTTGGGAAACAGTGTCTTGGCAGACACAATCAAGCTGAGGACATGGAACATCAAGGTGACCCTAATCCAGCAACCGGTGTCCTTAGAAGAGATGCAGATGCAGATGGAGGAAAAGTCATGCGGAGAGCGGAGAGCGCTGGAAACCCGAGAGCTGCTTCTGCAAGCCAAGGGGCCAGCACTTCCCAGCAACCACCAGAGGCTGGACCAGGAGGCAGCTCTCCTTTGGGCTGCGTTTCAGTCCTCTGCCCTCAGGCTCTGAGAGGACAGATTGCATTGTTTTAAGTCTCCCATTTCTGGCAATTTGTTACACAGCCCTAGTAAACTGATGCAGATGATAGTTAACCCTTGCTACGGTTGAATGGGCCGGTGAGGACAGGCTGAAACTCCGAGCCTGGATACAGGGAAGCACACTGCTGATGTACCCACAGCTCTCTGACAGCCGATGTGTAATCTAAACTCAGGATCAGTAAGTCCTGAGACCTTTACCCTCTTCAGTCATGAAGCCTCAAGCCTGATGAAGCCTCGAAGGACGAAGGCTCACCCGAAAATGACAGTCACGAATCTCATCCCTGATGATGCTCAGGGCTTGCTTCCCTTTAACCTGACTTTCTGATTGGTTGGGGAGAAGGCTTTTTATTACACTCCCACCAACACAAGAAGCGAGTCCAGTTCTCACCTGATAGCTTGACATAGTGAGGGGCAGGAAGACGGGGAGCTAAGGGGGTGCAGCAGTGGGGGTAGGAAGCTACGCTCCCCACATGTGCCACAGAAGCACAGTCTTCCTGACACAGGGCATCAGTGAGCCGTACCCTGTGTTCATCCACCCAGATCTCTAGCCCTGGGATCCCGTCCCTCCTCCCAGCATCTCTCTGTGTTAGAGAAGTCAGGGAGCATCTCATCCACCCACCTCCCCACTATTCAATAGTCTGAAAAGTGTTGTCTACAGGGTCCTGGTCAGAAGCCAATGCAAAGCCAACCTCAAACACAGCCCTGTTTCCCATTTCGCTGACTTTTGGAACACACTGTATTAAGTCAGAAAGCAGCCACGGGCAGGGGACAAGCTGTCGAGGAGTAGATAGTGGGCCTGAGGAAGGGTGGGCAGACAGGGGCCAGAAAAAGCCAGTGTACACTGAGCATGGTATGTGACTCTGGGGATTAAGTCTGCCCATCACCATTGCTCTTCATTAAACAATCATGTATGTCCATTATGACAGGTGCAGAGACCAACCTTGGAGAGGTAAAGTTTTCTACTCAGGCAGTGGCCACTGGCTCTCAGTGATTGTTCTAAAATTTGAACCTGGTCTTGCTGGCCCCTGAGTCCCAGGCTCTTCCCCACTCTAAAGTGCCGCTGGTTCTCAGACCACACCCTCCCCCACAGGAATCCAATCTGCAATCAAGAGTGTAATGCCATTGGCAAGGAGTTTGGTGGGCCATTCCTTCCTAGCTAGCGCTCAGTTGGCTCGCGGGAACCATTGGCGCCGTTGGCAACAGCTGTTCCCCCAGCCTCTATATTTCAGAGGAGAGATTGGAGCCACATGTTGGAGGCCACAGGCTGAGTGTTAGCAAGCCATGTTATGTAAACAGCAGGAGGCAGAACAGGTCATTGGGATCCATCTTCTGTCCTGAGTTGAACCAGGCTCCCGTCCCCCTCCTCCAGTTTTAGCTCCAGCCTGTAAGGGTGCCTGGTTAGCTGGGGAGTGTTAAGGCAGAAGCAACAGGTGCAAAAACCAGGAAGACAGGTTGTCCTGGCATCATGGTTCTGGACGAAGGTGGCTCTCTAGGAGTTTGGGAGAGACTGGTCTCCAATGAGCATCGTCAACTGCAGGTGGAATCGGGAGCCTTGTCCCTGTTTAGCCCCTTCAATGGGAGGAAAGCATCTTCCCTTGTGGGCCTCAGTGTCCCCTTCTGAAACAGAGGGGCCCCAACCATGTGCTCTCTCCTCCAACCCTAAGTTCTTGGGTCTGAAGCCCCAGCTGGCTGGCTTCTCTAGCTCTAGGCCAAGTAAGAAGGGCAGTCCCCAGAGGCACAGCTGAGGTGGGGGAAGAGGCAGAGAGGCAGCCACCACCACACCTGCGGGGTTCGGGTTTCTAAGCCAAGGCAGCCCACGTGTATTTCCGATTTTCTTTCAAGTCTGCCTCCTGGGCTGAGGCCACAGTCATTTTGCAAGCAGCTCACCCAACATCTGGCGGGGGTTGGGGGGCGGTAGCTAGAAGCTGAACCTTAGAGCTAGGAATCCTTTCAGGATCTGGTTAGGGTCGGCCATCAGTGGTTGAGTGAGGGGAGGCAGGAGGCTGGACTTTGGCTAGGTCCAGGAGTGCTAATCAGAGGCTACGGTGTGATATGGGGACTGGCCAGCATTTTCTTTCTGTGAAAGGCACATGGAATCGGACACCCAGACCTCTCTCCATGACTCTGCCTCTTGCTGAGCTAGTGCGTTGTCATTAGACCTCTCTAGCCTCAGTGGTCTGGCCTGTGAAATAGAGCCTGGATGTCTATCTGATCTTATTTTACTGTATATCAATAAAGTAAGTTCAGAATTGCTCAGTGCAAGTGGTCAGGCTGCCCTGAGGGGGCGTGTGGTAAGAGTTAAATAGCCCCACACAGGGAGGGATGGCTCCTGGATCCTCTTCTAGGCCTATGTGTGTAACTCTTTGATTAGCTTTAGACACACCGCAACACTCCCGTCACAGGGATCTCCACCTCAGCCTCCACCATCCCCAAGGCCTGTTTACACACACACACACACACATGCATGCATTTACACACACACATGCATGCACACGCATGCACACGCACACATTCTTCCTTTCATACTCCAAAATGGTAGACTCCCCTGGTTTATGATGCATTCAGACCCGAGCCTGGCTCTACACCAAGGTGGAGTTCCCTGCCACAGCCATCCTGAATAAAATCTCAAACTGTTCTAACCACTGTCTTGCTTTGGGTTCTGCTGACAGAGGGCAAGTAGCCTGTATTGTTGAGGTTAACAGCTCCAGGCTTCCAACTCACAATCTGCTTAAAGAGATACAGCGGCCCTGCCTAGGCCTACACTTCTTGACCTGTTATCACTCCACATCTTCTGAGAGGCTCCCCGGGACAGCCCGCTTCTGAGATGTGGAGGGCTTGACAGGGTTCCTTCTATTCTCCCAGTCTGGGGATGCTGCTCTGGCATGGGACAGGCCTGCCTCCCAGGTCCCAGGGCTCACATTCTAGATCTCCCTAAAGTCCTGGAGTCCATTGAGAATGAGATGGAAATTCTGGGGTTCAGAATTCCTGGGAAAAGAAACCCCTGAATCTCTGTCCTTGTCTCTTTCCTGTGGCCCCTAAATTATGAAGAGAGATTTGATCTCAAATTCCTGCCAGGAAAGCCAGTCCTCAGACTGGGGATCCTGCCTATGCCTGGCTCAAGCACACTTGCAAGGGCCTTGGCCAGCCACTGGGGTGAAGAACTTTGATGGCCTTGTCGCAGGCACTGCCTGCAGAGATAGCCTTCCCTTCCCTAGATACCAGATGACACCATCGTTTCTGTGTATCAGAGACAGAGGATTCATCGGCTCCTTCTCCGTTAACAATGGGGGAAACCAAAGCTGAGGAACATTCATGGCATTGGTCCTGGTCTCAGACCCCTTCCTAGCTCATCCTCAGGCTTTGGTAGTCGTCTCTGGGCTTAGAGTAGAGAACCTGGCGGGTGGACAGTCAGCTGGCTGGGCTCTGCAGAGGAAGGGGAGCCCCATCTACTCCCACACCTCGACATTTGTTAGCAGCTGACAAAAGAGGCAACTCAGGAGGCCCAGCTTTCTGGCTTGCCCGTAAGCTGTAGAACAGACGGCCAATTCATCTCATCAAGCTTGGCACCTCAGACAAAAGAAATAATATGTGTTTGGCTCCCTAATCTGTTCCTCAGGTTCCCAGGCAGGTGACTGGAAAATGTGATGACAAGCAGCGTCGGCTAGCCTCTCAGGACACTCCGCAGGCTGGCCTGCTGTTGTTCCGCCCCCTCCACACACCATCATCTTCCCCTCTTCTCCTTCTTCCTGGGGCTTTCCTACAGCAGCTGAGGGGTCCCCAGAGCCAGACCCTAGGGAGGCCGGTGAAAGACCTGCTCAGGAAAGCTGAGAACTCATGTTCTCTCAATAGCATACCTTCTCTCAAGGTAGACAGCATTAATACCCTGCCATACATGAGCTAGCAGACCAAGGGGGACCCCAGTAGCCATGGGCCGAGCTTCCCCTGGGTCTAGGCGTCTGCCTGTACAGACCCAGATACCAGGTCTCAGCAAGCTGGGGGCAGCCTGGGGTCTGAGTTTGGCTCCATAGCTTTCCAGGCATCAAATCCTCTCAGGGTCTCTGGGCTGCTGAGGATGGCAACTGAACATGGAGATGTCTGTATGGTTGTCCTTCAGTGTTGTGGCCTGGGAAGGCAGAGGGTCTCTGTGTCAGCTCTGGAGGTGATTTGTCACTCAGTACCCACTGTGTGCCTGGCACATTAGATGGCTCCACTTGGCTTCCCTTACGGCTATATCTTATATGTGCCACAGACCAGGTGCTACAGATAGATAGTCAGAAGGAAAGGCTGCAGTCACACACCAGCAGAGCCAAGCGGCGGCTCTTCTCACTGCTTCAGTGTTTCTCTCTCCCNCCACAGGTGCCAGCAGGTCTTTTGCGATGGCCAGACTGGGCCTGGCGCCACTCTGCCCTCCATGTGATGGTGACTGATACCCCTCTGGGGTGGGGTGGGGGCCCCTGCACGTGTCTGGGGCCTGCCAAGACCACACCCTTGGAGACCCAAAGTCTGTCCCAGGCGTGGTTGCCCTTCCCACTATGGGATCCCTGAGCAGTTAAGTGGGCCGGGGAAATCCAGGGTGGTTGGCAGGCATGGGAAGCTTCAGATGCTCATGGAAGGTGGTTGGGTACCACAAAGCCTCAGATGCGGGCTGGCTTTTGCCTTCTCCTGGTACCTGACTGACTGTATCTGCGAGTTTTCCTCTCTGTCTCCCAGTGACTCAAGGGTCAAAGAGTTTGTAGGCTGATGATAAAAGCCAGAATGGGTACCCCAGAAACACAGTTTTATTCCAAATTTATATATATGGTTCTGGGAGTGTCATTTGCCCACCCTGCTGGGGTACCTGCTGCACCACCGTTCAAGGCCATCTGAGCTCCTTATACCTTGGTGTCTGTGCCATCAAGGCCAGCGGAAGCTGCAGAAACCATCCCTGCTTTGTCCCCATAGGCACCACTTGAGAAGAGTTCCGGCTGTCACAGAAAGGAACTTAGAGCGGGAAAGGCTTCCTCACCAGCTCTGCTTGCTCGGCCTCTGCTTCTCCCTACCTCCCTAGGTCCTCTAGCTCTTCTAGACTTGGGCCATTTTCAGACTCGGCTCCTTCTTGTGCCAGCCTTACCTTCAACTCCTGCTCAGGATACCTGACTCAGAAATGTAAGGGCAGAGGAAGATGGAAAGTAAAAGGTTGCCAGGATCTGCAGGAAGACCCAGGAAGTGACTGAGTTCTCAAAAATGCCTCGCCACTCTCACCACGTTGACTGCATCAGCACCCGTGTTATTAGCACCATCAACCTCTACAGTCATTACCACTACAGCAACGGATGCTGTCATTACTATTGTCACACCTAAACCACTGCCTCTGCCTCCATCACTACCTGTACCAATACCACCATTACCACCACCATTGCCATGACACCACTGCTATCGAGACTGTCGTTACTATCACCTCCACCTAAACCACCACCACCACCTATACCAGCACCTTCATCACCACCTATGTTAACATCACCATTGATATCACCATCATTACCACCACCAAAATCACCACTACCATTACCATGGCCACTGCCATTACCATCCTCCCCAGCTAAGCTACCTCCACCAGCACCTGTATCACTACCACTACTCTCATTCCCAACAGACCTATGTTACTTCCATTATCAGTCCAACCACCATTACCACAACCATCAACACTGCCACCAATACCACCAATGTTACCACCATCACCACCACCAACACTACCATCATCACCACCACCACCACTATCACCACCATCACCACCACCACCACTACCACCACCATCACCACCACCAACACTATTACCATCACCATTACCACCATTACCACCACCATCATTTTACCATAATTCCCAGCACCACTATGATCTTTGTCACTGTGCTGACTAATCTTTCGTCAACTTGACACATACACTAGAGTTATCTGAAGGGAGAGAACCTCAATA
Source organism: Bramus lutescens (assembly GCA_001685075.1). NCBI lineage: Eukaryota > Metazoa > Chordata > Mammalia > Rodentia > Cricetidae > Bramus > Bramus lutescens. The sequence goes on along the minus strand of LOEQ01001016.1, from coordinate 195,730 downwards.
GAGAAAATGCCTCCATAAAATCCAGCTGTAAGTCATTTTCTTAATTAGTGATTGATGGGGGAGGGTCAGCCCAGTGTGGGCGGTGCCATCCCTGGCCTGGAGGTCCTGAGTTCTATAAGAAAGCACGTTGAGCAAGCCATGTGGGGCAAGCTGGTGTGGGAAGTCCTTCTGTCTATGTGTTGCTTTTATTGGCTAATGAATAAAGAAACTGCTTTGGGCCTATAGCAGAGCTATAAGGGAACAGAGCTAGGTGGGGAAAANTCCTTCTGTCTATGTGTTGCTTTTATTGGCTAATGAATAAAGAAACTGCTTTGGGCCTATAGCAGAGCTATAAGGGAACAGAGCTAGGTGGGGAAAACTAAACTGAAAGCTGGGAGAAAGGAGGTGGAGTCAGGGAGAAGCCATGTATCCCCGCTGGAGCCAGATGGAACTTTAGCCAGTAAGCCACAGCCACATGGTAATACACAGATTAATAGAAATGGGCTAAATTAATATGTAAGTAAGCCAATAAGAAGCTATAGCTAATGGGCCAGCAGTGATTTAATTAATATTGTTTCTGTGTGATTATTTCTGTTCTGTGCGGCTGGGACAAACAAGCAGCCTCCTTACTACAGCAAACTAGTAAAGCAAAACCCCTCCATGACCGCTGCATCAGCTCCTGCCTCCAGGTTCCTGCTCTTTTTGGATACTTGTCCTGACTTCCTTCAATGATGAATGGCAGTATGGGAGCGGAAGCGGTGATAATTGCTAGCTGGGTGGTGGTAGTAGTTTTGGAGTGACATCGCAGCTGGGATCAGATGGCAGAGAGGAGGCTAACAAGTGATTAAAGGACCGTAGGAGCCAAGATGGGTTCTGGAGGGCAAGCTGCCTTTTCAGAACCCAAGGAGCCAAAACACAGGTGCCTTGGAGTTTCTATTGCTGGTATCAAACACCATGACCAAAATGCAGCTTGGAAAGGAAAGTGTTTATCTGCTTTACACTTCTGTATTACTGTTCAGCATTGAAGGAAGTCATGACAGGAACTCAATCAGGGCAGGAACCTGGAGGCAGGAGCCAATGCAGAGACCATGGAGGGGTGCTGTTTATAGGCTCACTCCCCATGACTTGTTCAGCCTGCCTTCTTATAGAACCCAAGACTGCCAGTCCAGGGATGGTACCACCCACCGTGGGCTGGGCCCGCCCTCTTCAATCACTCATTAAGAAAAGGCCCTACAGCCGGATCTTATGGAGGCATTTTTCTCAACTGAGGCTCCACCTTTTTTAGATGACTCTAGTTTGTGTCAAGTTGACACAAGACTAGCCAGCACAATAGGTAACCCACTAGAGGTGAGGTAGGGGTGGGCGGCACACGGGGGGCACATGTTGGGAAGGTTGATCCTCACCCTAAGAACACTGGAAGACTCTGGAGAGCTTGGAGTTTGTGAGCAAACATGTGTTTCTAGATGCTAGTTTCTAGAATCTAGAGGGTCGCTCTGGCCCCACAACATGCATTATCTTTACCATCAACGTCATGGTTGTTGTTGTGAGTTATTCAGGATGAGGGACGAGAAGCAGGTGGCAGTGGCCTAAGAACCTTTCTGCTGTCCGGTGGTGAATGGTGAAGATGGCAGGCATGGAAATGGGAAGAGGGAACAGGGTGGTGATCACAATGATTGAAAACTCAAAGAAGTGGCTCAGACTTAACGGGAGGAGGATGGAAGCCAGCTGTCCAGGACTCTGCCCAGGTCTCCACTGCCACAGCTGGGTGATGACAACGCAGACTGGCCCCTAGAGGGCAGAGACCAGTGGTGCAGGAGGACAAGGACACATGGGTATTCCAGTGCACTTACTGTAAATCCTAGTGGATCACGGGAGCAGTCATTCACGCTTGTTCAATGCTGTCCAAAGTAGAATTTTATAGTAAAGTCTTAGTGTGTATTTCCCAGAAGTTAACCTCGGGAAAGAGACTCAAAGACAAGTAACTGGGGAGCAAAACATCTAATGGGGGTTGTGAGATAGGGCAGGAATGTGGTTCTGGAGGGCAATGCTCTCAAATCAGGGATACTATTGGCAGCGGAGCTTGGCCCTGCTGGGGGCTCCAGAAGCCCCAGGGGAACACAACTTTAGGGTCACATCACCCAAGCACAAGGAACTTGGGAAACAAAGGTCCCTTCTTGTCCACGTTTTTATTTCCTTGGTCTCCATTACACCAACCTCAGTTCCTAAAACAGTGTAGGGAAATTTCCAGAAATGAGCAATTTTTTTCTTTTTTTTTCTTCTTTTGTATTCTCTCTCTCTCTCTCTCTCTCTCTCTCTCTCTCTCTCATTAAGACAAGGTTTCTCTGTGTAGCCATGGCTGTCCTAGAACTCATTCTGTAGACCAGGCTGACCACAAACTCACAGAGATCTGCCGGTCTCTGCCTCCCTAGCACTGGTCTTAAAAGTGTGTGCCACCACCACCCTGCTAAAATGAGCAATTCTTAAGGTTTAAATAGCACTGAAGTTTGATGTTATTATTGTTCTGGTTTATTATTATCCTCACAAATCCCATACTGTGCCTGGTTTACAAATTAAACTTTAGCACAGGTAATGTTTATACAGGAAACCAGTGTGCACCATGTTCAGAACTCTGAAACTCAGCCCCTCCCCTTGGTGATCCTGCAGAGCACCCCCCCCAGGGGGGCAGTTAGTGCATTGATGCACACACTCTGACTGGCCAGTCAATGGAAGTGGTGTCCAGAGCTGTTGGTCCCCCATATTATCCAGTCTTCCACACTTAGGGTCAGGGGAGAAGAAGCCCTCAGATAAAAGCGGGTCTAGGTGCAGACAGTTGGAATTCATTCTTGTCCATTGCAACAGTAGGAACTGGTGACAACAAGGGCATTGCCAGCCTCTGCTTCTGCGGTAAACATCAAGGGTTTTAAGCCCTGTCACCTATAGTGCTAGGCCTTAAACCCAGGACTGCACATGCTCAGTAAGCATCCATCCCCGAGACACATCCTTAGCTCTAGTCCATGCCTTTTTAAATTTCAAGTTTATGAATGGATGAGCACATGGATGAATGGGTGCAAAGACAGACAGACAGACAGACAGACACACATATACACACACATGGTTGGATGATAGGTGTTCAAAGGGAAGGCTGGGTGGATGTTTGAGTAAATGGATGCATGGATAATGTAATGCATGGGTAAATCGGTGGGGCCTGGGTAAATGGACTTCTAGATAGATGGAGAGACGGACTGGACCTTATTGTATGGGCAAGCAGACTGGTTGTTTAAAATCTGTCCCTGTGGGCTGGAGAGATGGCTCAGAGGTTAAGAGCATTGCCTGCTCTTCTAAAGGTC
>LOEQ01001016.1:148169-169377 GCA_001685075.1 Bramus lutescens | reverse complement strand
TGTCTGCACTGATGCCACCGTCTACACTGCTGCCACCATCTACACTGCCGCTGTCTACACTGCCGCTGTCTACACTGCTGTTGTCTACATTGCTGCCACTGTCTACACTGCTGCTGTCTACACTGCTGCCGTCTACATTGCTGCCACTGTCTACACTGCTGCTCTCTACACTGCCACTGTCTACACTGTTGCTGCTGTCTACTCTGATGCTCCATCTCTACACTGATGAATGCCGTCTCTACCAGTGCCTATCCCTCATTCTCCTGAAAAAGTATGGGTAAGGGAATAATATCCTTGGGCCTTCTCTGGAGCTCCTAGAACTCCTCTTTATCTCTGATACATTTAAATGAATTTGTAATTGACAGTTAAAGAACTAAACTCTCTGGCTAATTTTAGATAAGTCGGCGTGTTCCCAAGCTGCTGTTTTTTTAGCCACTCCTGGACCTCAGCCATGACCTAATGATTCTGCCATTAGCAGTATGGACAGCTCTGCTCCTCAGAAATACAGCACTACCCACAGTTTGTGTCAACAGTCGACTCCTCTTTAAAGTCACAAGCTCTCTGAGTTCCAGAAGTGTCTGCTGCTAAATTTGGATGTTGTCTTTGGTAATTGTGCTCCCATTAGGCTGATGGGAGAGTTAGTAGAGCTGGGCCTTTGGGCTTCTGCCCATAGTGTGAGCCAAACAGGAAATGACTCTGTGAACTTGACTTCTGAGATGTGTAAAAGGCCTGTCCATCACTTTGCTATGGCACAGGCTCACTATCAAAATAACATGTGTTGTCTTTCCCAGGACGTGGACTTCAGGCCTGGCAGGACCCCAGAACCCAGTAGGAGTGAAAGTCTTTACTGGAAAAGGGGTGGCTGCACTTTGATTCACCTGGAGTCCTGGTGATGGCCCTGTGGTGGTCATAGCCTCTCCTTCCTGGCTAAATTCACTCCTGTTTGTGGGAATGTAGCACAGAAAGTTGACAGAGTAGGACCTTTGGAGGCAGGTGAACCTAGGTTCACACTCTGGGGTTACCATTTATAAACAGGATGTAGTGGGACAGCCAGCCTCAGGTCTTTCTTGGGTCATCATGAAGGACGAATGACACCATATGTGGAAAGGACTGAGTTCAGAGTGCATGTCCAGGAGGAAGGGACCAAGGTTCTGTCTCTGGAGCCAATGAGGCTCTTGACATGAGGGACAGAACTAATAGAATGCATACATGTTTGAAAAGGAGATTTACACCGTGGCTTACATGACAGGGGCTGGGGAGCCCAACAGTGGATGTCTGTGTGGAGGAGACCCCGAGAAGCCTGCAGCTACTCCGTGAAGCTGTGTGCCTCCATAATCCCAACGTAATGCTGAAACCCAGAAAGACTCTTGGAGAGCTGCTGACATCAGTCTACATTACAAGACCAAAGCAATTGAAGTCTGTCATCTGTGAAGAGTAAGGGCAGTATGGGCGTGGCAGCCATGTAGATTCACCCATCAGCAAGACTCGAAGGCAGCCAGCAGCAAACACTGCCTTATTCCCTGCCTCTTCATGTCTGGGCTGCCTGACAGTGTTGCCCAGAGTCACATCTCTTGACTGAGTGCAAGTCCAGTCAAACCAACAACCAAGACTAACTCACCATTGCACTTGGATTAGGACGTTTGTCAAATTAACAAGCTGTGCTATACATTTCAGTATTGATCAGCTGGAAATGTCTGAAACCCAGTGATAGATTTGTAATGTCTGTCATGGCTGAGGAGTAGGTGGGAAGAATAGCATTCCATGCGCTTCTGTGTCCCTTCTGGAATGTAAGTCCTGAAGCTAAACTTGAACAATAATCCAAAGCGTTTTTGCTTCTTATTCTTCATAAGGCCTATTCTAAACCCATGTTTGCTGAGTCTTAAACACTCTATATCCCACAGAGACCTTGAGTTTTCAAAATAAAATATGCTATAACTGGCATGGAAACAGTAATCTTATGCTGATAGACATCTCAGATTGGGGAGGAATTGTCCACAATCCCAAGTGAAATGCTAGCAAGTATGCTGTCAGGAAGGCCGAGACAAAAGTCTTCATGTGACGTCTGTGAGAAGTGGGAATGTACCGGGCTGTGGTCTACACTTGTCCCAGGAGAGGTTTTTCCAGCTTTGTTTCCGTGACCCACCCCACCCCCACCCAAAAAACTCCCAGAGAACATGAAGAGTCTTCGGCATTTCAGGTTTCAATTTTAGATGATGCGATGATCTTGAACAGCTCATTTGCCAGGATCTTTACCTGTACAGTGTGCCCAGCATCTCCTGGGTACAGGAGCTGGTTAGCAGAGTCAACTACCCTTTCTCAGGACTTTCTAAGAGAACTTTTCCAGAGATCTGAGGCCCAGAGGGGTTTTCTCTTCAAAGGACATCAATAAGGAAGCATGTGTGTTTGTATGGTTGAGCGCATGTGTGTGCGTGTGCATGCGTGTGTGTGCATGTGTTGTGCTAGGGCAGGAATACTGTAATGATGGGAAGAAGATGTTCTAGTGACTTGCAGATGAAAGCCGCCTTTAGCTGGATTTCTCAGGCTTTTACACATCAATTCAGCTGTGCCTGGAAACATACTTAACTTGCCATAGAATGCCAAGCCATGAGACAGAGAGAGCACTGGAGAGAAAGAGACAGAGGCAGAGATACAGAGACAGAAACAGAGAGCCTATTCTGGGAGATCCCTGGCCCTTTCCTGAGAGCAAATGGTTTATGAGAAGGAAGGGGTCCTCTTCCTGGTGACAATCTCTTTATTTGCTCTGTATGTGATGCTGGAAGAAATTCCGAATGAAGGGCTTTGGCATGTTATTCCATGAGAGATGGAGAGAGAAGACAAAAAAGAAAATGGAAAGGAGGAAGGGGGTAAAAGGCAGGAGGAGGAAGAGAGGGCAGAGAGGAACTAAAAAGAAGAAATGGGAAAAGACATAGAAGTGAGGAGATAAGGAAGAAGGGCAAGGAAAAGGAATGAGGGAAGAGGAGACAGAGGAGTGGGGAGCAGAGAGAGGAAGTACCAGAGAGAGACAGATGGACAGGGAGCAGGCAGAGCTTCCATGTCTCCCATCTTGAACCTGCCCTTCTACATGGCAGCGTGGCCCCTGCATCCACGATGCTGTATGTGCCTGGTTCTCATGTGGACATTGCCAGAGGACAGTGCAGAGCCAGCTCCAAGTCCGCAGCAGGTCCTCAGTTTGCAGGAAGGAATCTTCAACTAAATGCTGATAGAGAGGTGAGCCAGGCCTCAGAGCAGCAAGCCACTGGCCCTCTGTGCCCAGGACCCCAGGGGAGGGCTTCTAACTGATGTGGCCAATCTAAGGACCCAGGTGGAGCTGAATTTGAGGCTTGACCTATTCTTACCAGTAGCTCTAGGCATGTGGTTTTGAGCCTCAGTTTCCCACTTGTGCAATGGCCCTAATATGAAAACAGGTCTGGTGGGTGGTGAGAAGATCATGAAGAAACCAAATAGCCAGGAGTGATTCCAAGGCCAGAAGCTGCAAACCCATGCCAGGCATCTGGTTTCACGAGAGAGGAAGTTTGCTTCTTCTTCTTCTGGCTTTGGGGTTTTAAATTTTTATCAATGGCATTTGCTTTGGGAGTTTTCTTATAGGAAGAATTTTCTATTCTTGGTTTTTCATGAAATATTCTGGCAGGGCACTGGGCAGCTTCTCGTGATACATTTCCTTCCATGACTTGGAAGTTCTTTGACCTTCTCTTCAAGCACCTGTATCTGCTTGCATTTCTGTTTGATTGACATGGCCTCTCATAGAGAAAGGTAAAGAAAAACAGCCGAGGAACAAGCTTCATGTCTTTCTCAAGTGAAGCCAGGTGTTTTACCACTCCCTTGGCTCCATCACCATAGCTAACAAGAAACCCGTAGACTGACTGGGTTGCAAGCCTGTTTCCCAATGAGCTCAAGGATCCAAGCAAGAGTATGTTTCAATGTAGGTGTTGAAACAATGTGGCTTTCGTTCCAGGAGCCGCTAGGAGCTTTGCAAGATTCTCAAGTATTCAGGCAACAAATAGATAAAAACGGCAGGACACTCAGATGACGGATCCTTCCAAGGATGGGAAGACTCGGGCACAAGACATGAGATCCCCGTCAGTATTCACATGGGATTAGCTCCAGTACCTCCAGGCCTGCTGTAGACCCAAATCTGAAGTCCCTTGTGTAGCCTTGCATGGTGTCCACACACAGCTTCTGTAGACTGAATCCTCTTGGGTTACTTACACTTCCTAATACAATGCACATGCTATGTTGATGGTTGCTACGCGACACAATTCAGCGGCAAGAGGAAAAAGGGGTCTCCTTTCTCTACAAAACGGACCCAGGGTTTCTCTTAATGGTTTTCGTCAGATGGGAGTTGAATTCATGGGCGTGGGATCCATCTTTCCAGAGGGCCAATGGTGTGCCCAGCAGAATGCCGCAGGGCAAACAGGCAGAAAGGTTGCCAGAGGCAGGGGCCTTCACTGCTTGAGTACCTGCTGTATTTTGAATCCAGGGCTGTGCAATCAGACATACCTGCTGACCCAGAGCATTTATGGTCCAGCATGGGAAGGCAAGCAGACACAATCAAGATTTCCAAGGCAATAGTGTAACATTCTGGGGAATCTAAGAGAAACAGCTTGAAGAAGTATGATCCTGTTCCCTGGGAAGGGTTAAGTCTTGAAGAGCGGTGGGGCTTTGCCTGAGGCAGAGGTACAGACGAGTGTTCTGGGCAGGAGGTAGGAGCCATCAGGGTGTAGCTAAGGGTCCCATGAAGACTGTAGGGTGCTGGACCGTTGCATGGCAGAGCCGAAGGAGGGACGGAGCAGGAAGGGCCGCTGGGGTTACATTGGACATGTGCTCTGGCTGCTGAGTGAAGGAAGCAGGTGACAGGTGCTGGCAGGTAGCAGGAGCCCTGGGCGGCTTCCTAGAGCAAGAGCAGCCTGATGACACTCAGGAATAGGAAAGATGACCTTGGAGGCCGCAGGGAGGCAGCTTGAAGTGGCTGAGTCTGAAGGTGGAAGGGTCGGAGAGAATGGAGGCGGTGGTGGTGTCTAGGAGCAGAGACTGGATTGCGGGAAGCCTTGCTGGAGAAAAAGCTGAGGAGACTTGGGAACAGCTACAGCATCCTCCCACCCATCCAGGAGCCTGATTTGCGTAAAAGCTGGATCTCTGGGAAGTTCCACCCCAACCAATGGTTGGTTAATTAGGTTTGTTCATCCAAAGGCAAACATTTATGGATGCTGCCCCCACCCTCTCCTGGGACTCCCAGCTAGGGTCTGAGAGGAAGAATGAGAAGAGCAGATTCTTGCCCAGAAAGTGGAGAGTCACCTAGAATCCTTGCTTTATAAGGGATTTTTTGACCCGGCCTCCTATGAAGCAGATGGTTGCCCCCACCCCGCCTCCAGCCTTTGCTCCAGCTCCCATTTTTCCCTGGCTCAGATAATCTACATGGCTGCCACTGAACTCAGGCAAGAAGAGCCAGGCCTGATTGACAGTTTCCTGTATGCCAGGCATAGTATCAAGGGCTTGTCAACAACTATCTTACCCCAGAATAGAGTTCAAGGTTTGGCAAGCTTCCTGGGAAAGGCCAGGCAGTCAAAAGTTTAAGCTTGAAGGCCAAATGGTCTCTGCAGCAGCGATTTCAATCTACCATTGTAACATGAAAGCTGTCATAGACTAAACATAAATGAATGAACAAGGCTTCATTCCAATAAAGCTTTATTTATACAAATAGGCTGTGGGCCAGGGTTGGCCCCAAACCATATTTTGTTAATAGAAGATGGAGTTCCCTGCAGTAGATGAGGAGACAGAATGCTTCAGTTGGGGCCCAGGGAATGGAGGCCACTCAAATAAGACAGCCAGAGAAGCTTACTGCAGGTTAGAATAGCAGCAAAGAGGAAACGGTGTGTGTGTGTGTGGGGGGTGTCTCCAGTGACAGCCACATGGGGTGCTGCTTGACTCATGACGTTTCTCTGTCTACGGAGGCCAGGATCCCACCAGGAAATCTGACACCCAGAGTAGATGGGTCTTCCCACCTCAAATAATGTCATTAAGATAATTTCCCCATGGGGACGAAGAGGTGGCTCAGTGCCTAAGACCACTTGCTGATCTTGCGGAAGATCTGGGTTTGATTCCCAGCACCTACACTGGGCAGCTCGCAACCTCCTGTAACTGCAGTTCCAGGGGATGTAGCACCCCTGCTGGTCTATGTGAGTACTGCATGTGTGGGGGGTACATACAGACAAGCAGGTGCACACATGTACACAAAAATGAAAGTAAGTAAAATTAAAGCAAAGAAAGGCAAACAAGCCCCCACAGGCATGTCCAGACACACATCTTTTAGGTAAATACAGATTACAAGATGACAATTAATGCTGGTCATCACACTAGTCTTGTGGCCTTTTGTGAAAGTTCAAAACTATATAGTTGCAGGTTTGGCATCAGCTAGCCCATCACTTGAAAGAGCAGACCCTCTACCCTGCTACCAACTAGAATGAGACCTAAGTCATTTGCCCACCACGAGGGCAGCATCACCTTCACAAAGAGACAGAGAGCAGAGGAAGACCCAGTTACCTGACTGAGTCTGGCAGATATCCACGGGCCCAGACACAAGTGTCTTCTTTGTTCCCATGGGGTGGGACATGGTGGGAAGGCCAGTGGAGGGGAGGTGGGTAGCTACTGGGAAAGTTCAGAGACTCTGGGGACAGAGAGGTTCAGCCTCCATAGGAGCTGTAGAGTGGGACCACCTAGTAGGACTTGGCAAATTCGTCTAGGTCTCTCCAATGCCTTGGGACAGGCACCGCCCCTACAAAGCCGTGCATTCTAGCAGGGTGTGTGAAACCAGCCAGAGGGTAGGATTCACACTAGGGGACTGGCAGCATGCTCACTGAGGTTTCCTCTCCTAATCAAGTCCTGAGACTGATCCATGGCAAAGGGACCCGGATACGCTGCAGAGAGAGACTTATGTCCTTGGGAGTGCCAGGCTTCTCCCCGGCATCTTTATGTGGAGATATCGAGACGTGTATTTTTTTAAGCTAATAAATCCTCAACCCTATTTGAATCCCAACGTAGAGCAGATGCAATGCATATGGTCAGTAGGCCTGGAGTTGCAAATAAGCACAATTGGAAACCAAATATTTAAAGAGCGACTTTCCTCCATCTTTCTCCCTCTTCTTTCCTGTTTTCCTAAGCTTAGTTGCCAAGATCAGCCCAGAGATTTGAATCTCCCTGTAGTCACTGCCACAGGACTGTATTCTCTCACCCGGAAGGGAGTTATAATGCCTTAGGTGAGGAGTGTGTGGAACTTTTAGCTTGCATGCCAGTCTCTGGTATTGCTCATGGCTGCCTGGGCTGAAAGAAGGCCTAGGCCCAGTTGGAAAGAGTGCCATGATCGATTAGCAATATCTGCTCTGAGATTTGTGATAGGCAGTGGAAGTATGTATGCCACATTATTATTTTTTATTATATATGTTATTTATTATTAATTATGTAATGTTTATTCTATTATTCCTAAGGGTGTTAGGATCTCATAACTTCTCTGATATAACTCTCCTTGGCATGGCCATACTTTGCTTATTTTGTATAAAGCGCAATAAAAATTTTAGGGCACAAAAGAGTCGGGGATTTTGAAGAGCCTCGTCTGCCACCTAAAACGATGCCCAGACATCTAATTACTCCTCTCGCCAGCTTAGCCCTTGGACTGCAGGTAAGTACTCCTCCATGGTCTATGCTATCTCAGACCAGAAAGAGCACTTAACACAGGCATTTTCCTCTTGTTGATGCCTCCTTGCTCTTGGTTGTTAGCCTGTTTGCTGACCAGAATATCAGCCTGGCAAGGACAGAGATGAGCTGTGCCTTCACTCACTGCTTTGCCCCTCACACCCAGGTGGCAGCTCTTGTCCTACAGGTCCCCCGTGAAACACTGTATGGAAAGCATTTCCTTGCTTCACGCATATACTTGCTATCGTCTTTAGCACTGTGGGCTCAGTCCAGAATTGGTTTGCAGATCCAGATTCAATAAAACAAATGAGCAAGCAGCAGCCACATCCGCTGGTGACTCGGTGGGTGGGGTGAAAGGCTCGATAGTAGGAAAGGAAGCTGTCAGGGAGGGCCGGCAGTGTGGAAGAGTGAATTTTGATGGAGGGATGGGGGTCTTTTCAGTCTGGCCCAGTCTACAAGGGTAGCCTTTGGACATGCCTGGTGTGGCTGAGAGAGAGGAAGGCTTCTCTTCCTTATTTAAGCTTAGTTAAGGACACTGTGTGAGGACAGAACTCTGTCTCCAGAGGCCCTGAGGTGAGCATCCAGGAGACACTGATCTTGCCTTAGCCCACAAGCATACGCAGACTGTTTTCACATCTTTTTCCTCAGCTGAACAGGAAGAAAATACCAGCTTAGACCATTTCTCCTTCCTGTTCTTCAGACATTTACAGGGAACAAGGAAGCTGGCTAGGTGATTGCCTGTTTGGAGGGTCTTAGAGTGTAAGTTTGGAATCTCATCCTTGCAAAGATTGCTGTCTTCCAATACCATCACAGAAAAAGAACAAAACTAACATCAACCATGACTCCATGCTTGCTCTGTGCATCCGGAACACACACACTTTCAGTTCTTATGGAAGCCTAGCAGGTCCACCCCACTGATATGTTTTTTGTTTATTTGTTTGTTTGTTTTTCAGGTGAACCACCAATCTGAATTCTTATAAGTAGACATGGCAGGATGGGAAAGAAAAGCCACATTCCCAGACTCCCAGACTCCCAGACTCCCAGGTTACCCTTCCATCATTTAACGGCTGTTTCTGATTTCTTGAGTAGTACTTTCTACTTTCAAAAAGGTTTTCCAGATCTAGTGGATATGCAGACAAAAACAAGAATGATGAAGGGATAGAGGAAGGACAGGAGGAAGGAAGGGGAAGAATGAGAGAGGGAGAGAGGACAGTGCACCACCGTTGGTTATCAGAGCTGAGAGTTCAAGGCAAGAAATATCTGTTTGCTGCAGTGTTGGGTGCAATGGTCCACTTACCTGAATTTTACTGTATGCAGGGCTATGGATAGGTTCAACTTACACAGATCATTTGTACAGACCTCGGAGAGCCCAGTCTGTGCAGGGTACAGGGGTCTGGACAAGTGAAGTTTACACCGGCTTCAGGTGTTTGCCTGGGTCTAGTTTGCATAGGATGCAGGTGCCAGCCAGGTTAGAGGCCTAGTTCACTGAGTGTAGGGTTCACAGTTTGTTCCTCTGCTAGCTCTGGGAATACAGAGCAGTTGTGATCAATGGTTCTCCATGGCTGAGGACCCGTCTCTTTCTCTTTTTGGCTCTGCGGGCCATCACTTCATTTCTGAAGCAGTGTTATCAACATGTATGCATCTAGAATTGTGGGTCTCCAGTTGAGCCTCTGCATCAGAACCATAGGCCTTTCTTGTCTCTTCTACTTTGTACCTCAGCCCTGAAGTCTCCATTTGCACAACGTGTTTTCTGGAATGCCTGTCAATCAGCCATTTAAGATATGGGCTTTGGTGTTCGCTGTTGTTTTTAATTGCAGGCTGACAACCATTGTCTTTCAGTGAGAACATTTTGCTAACCCTCACCGTGAGCCACACCTGAGGATCGGGTCCCTGTCTTGTTGCTGCTTTCTGTCACTCCCAACTATTCTGTGTTCTCATTTAAACCTTCTTGCCTCTTCTCAACCAGTCACCTTTATTACATAAGCTTTCCCCTTTGTCATCAACCATACTTCCTTGTGTGGTACCTACAGGCCATAGGCATTTTCTCGCAGTAAGCATCCTTGACTTATCAAACACAATGTGAGTTATTGAAATTGATGCTTTCGGATAGAAAATGAAAACAACGGGGCTGCGGGGGTTGGGGGTCCTCTGTCCATCTTGCCGCCATGTGCACCGTACCAAATAAACTTGCCTCCAAAAAAGAAAAAAAAAACCTGAAATCCAAACTAAGTTGTTTAATTTAGTTTATACCCCTTGAATACACACAGTATGGCTATTAAACATTTTGATTCTACATGTATTTGAATGATGTCCTACTGTTATTTTTGGATTTGGCCAAGCCTCACCTGTACACTCCCCTTCTCTGACTTGTCTCTGCTTTGTTCTATCACCTTGGATCTTTCTAGAAGACTTGTGCCTTTCTCAAAGAAGCTCTTTGCAGGATTTTTTTTTTTTTTTAGCACAGCGTCTTTAGACTCACTCATCAGGGCAGTGACTTTCCACATGCACTTCTGAGTGTCCTCTCCAACCTGGTTTGTGGCATTTCTGATTCACCCACCCTGGCTTGCCTATTTGATGGTACATGCCATTTTCTTCCTACCCCTTGGTTTTTCTCATTTTGTCTTGGGCTATCAGGAGGTGTGTTGTGATGTGTGTTTTTCTTTATAACTGTGTGATTTCGAGTCTGAGGCCTGATACGTGCACAAGATTTTATAATTCACCCTAGCCTTGTGCAACCATCTCTCTACAGATGACACCTGCCTCAGTCTCTCTCCCTCTTCTAGGACTTCAGCTACACGACGGTGAAGTTTTCTCTCACCGTTTTAGCCACTATTTTATGTTCTTTTCTCTCTTTCCTTTCTTGCAACATTCAGACTTCGATTTATGTGTTTCTGCAAAACCCCCTGTTCAGGTCATTAAGCTTCTCTTCAGCTGCATCTACCCTGTTGTTAAAACCCACTGCCTATGTTCTTCACTGAAATTTTAATATTTTTCATTTCTATAACTTTCAGTTCTTGCTTATTTTTAGTTTTCTAGTGAAGTGTCTTGATTTGTCATTTCTTTCTTTACATTTTAGTTTATTATATATGTGTGTGTATTTCTAGAAGCTGAACTCTGGTTGTCAGGCTTAGTGCCGAGTGCCTTTACCCGCGAGCCAGCCACCTCACCTTGTCATTTGTTGCTCGGATAAATTACACTCTATTTTTAAAGCCCAAGCCTGATGATTCTGTGTTCTAAATCGCCCATGTACGCTTCTATCACACCTTTTTTTCCCCTTCTTTGCCCGGGTCTTGAGATGACTAATAACTTTTGATTGAACACTTGGAATTCCTTATAAAAATTACTGAGGCCCCAGGTGATGTGATTTTTTTTTCCTTCTGAGATTTTCTTCACCTTTTGGTAAAATGCCACAGTTGGGGACAGTAGGGACAGATTAAACCATAACTGTGCTGGCTTAGACGATTTTAATCTCCATAAGGCCACATACATTTTCTGATCGCCTTTGGTCCTGGGGTACGGGTTGGTATGAGCCATGTCCAATTCCAGCTAGCTTAGGAAAAACTTTGTCAGACAAGACATGTTACTGTGGGAAGGGGGAATGGGACCACAGGAGCCAAGGAGTTGAACACCGGGCCTTTCCCCTGCCTCCCAGCCTCTGACTTCACATGGGAGTCGCTAGAGATGTGATCACTCCAGTCTCCAGGAACACATTTTCCAGAGGCTCAGTCAAAGGCAGACATCTCAAGGGAGAGCAGTGGCTCGAGACACCAACTCATCATGACAGTCACAGAGCAACAGTCCTGAGGATCAATGGGGGTACCAGAAGCACAGGATGCACAGAATAAGAAAAGCATCTCAAAGAATGAGGAGGATGACTGGGCACAAACCCACAGCTGCCAAGCTGGCTGGACACTGCTGTTTGTGATTTCCCAGGTGTGTAGGCAGCTTTTGAAGTGAGTTCCCAAAGCTAGCACCAAAGATTTCCCTAAGATCCCTACACTGCCCTCTGTGCTGGTATCCATGGAGATGCTGAGTCTGAGCCTGAGTGGCCCTGGACACACAGAGGGGCTCCTGCAAAAGGGTCACTAAAACATCAGAGGAGAATCCAGATTGTAGCCTGAAGTGCACAAAATCTCAAGATTAGCTACAAAACTGAGTATTGACGTATGTTTTTGAAAGCTGACAGATATCACAAATGCTACAGAATTTGGAGTATTTGCATGGTATTCTAATTAGCTACTCTACTGTTCCTCTAGAATACTTTAATCTCTACATTTTTGGCCACATGGCCTCTGATCCCCCTCTTTGACATATGATACCTTTCCTATAGAAAAGAGGGAGAAAGACAATTCAATTTTTCTTTTTAACATGATTGAGGGAAAAAGTTTTCTTTTCTTTTCTTTTTCTGACATAGGGTCTCACTAGGTAGCCCTGGCTAGTCTGGAACTTACTACAGAGATCAGGCTGCCTCACACTGAGATCTGCTTACCTTCTGAGCTCTGGAATTAAAGGTGTGTGCCACACACGACAGTTGGCAAAACTTTATTGTTTGGGGAATTGATATGTTAGTTACTTTTGTAAAGCTGTAGCCAAAATGTCTGAGAGAGCAATTTAAGTAGCAGAGTCTATTTTGGCCTAAGGGATGTCAGAGGGAGACAGGAGTTTTGCATAGAAGCCATTCCTACTCTAGAAGACACTCTGCTCTGGGTTCAGGGCAGAGGTGGACCAGCGCATCTTCTCTTTGCTTCTGATCTCTGAAATGACCATGGTGAAGTCTAGCAGGTATTGTGATTTGAATCTGAAATGTCCCCTCCCCACCACAAGCCACAGTTTGAATACTTCTTTCCCAGCGCGTAGGTGGCTATGGTCTGGGCCGCCATGGAAGCTTTAGGGTGTGGGACCTACATGGAAGTACGTCACCAGCTGCTTGACCAAGGCCACCATGTCAACTCTGTCTCTGACCTGGACCACGCTCTCTGCTTCCTGGCTGCTGCCATGTGGACAGCTGCTACCACGTGCTCCCTCTCCCACACAGAGCTGTCCCTGCTATGATGGAATTGACACCTCGGAAACCATAAGCCAACATAAACTTTTCCTTTCATAACTGTTTTGGTCCCATCAAAGCAGAAGTCACTGATAAAAGCCCCAAATATCAAATGGGTACAGTTGGCACCCTTAGCCATCTCCGACTGAGATAGTTTACTTTCTCAGGTTTTATTGGCTTGCATGATTAGGCAAACACACAGCTAGCTTTGGAGGTAGTGTGGGCAAAGGGTGATCCCTAAACCCAAAGATTCATTTGCTTTGTGATAAATGTCACCTCTGTTTTCATTATGTACATCAAGACTTAGGAAGATGAAGCCCCTTGCTTAAGGTCATATATCACCGTGCCAATGGGACACACGGACTCTGATGGACAATTTCTTTCTTTCAGTCTCTTAACTCCCCTAATGGAGCTTGGAGAAAGTAAGAATACAGTACTATGTAGGACAGCTTTCTATGATTGTGACAATGACAGAATACCTGAGACTATCAACTTATAAGAGGAAAGGTTTATTTGGCTCACAGTTTGGGGAGTTCAGTCCTTAATCAATTGATTATTTTGCTTTGGGCCTATGACAGGGCAGTGAATCATGGTGTGGGAAAACAGGACAGAGGAAGATGCTCACTTAGTGCTGGTGGGAAGGGAAAGGATAGAAGGGGCTGACACTCCACGTGTCCCCTTCAAGGGTACATCTTATGACACTGGAAGATCTGCTGGGTTCTACCTCTTAAAATTCCCACGAACTCCCAACAGTGCTGGAGATGAATCATTTCATACTTGGGCCTTGAGGAACATTCGAGATACAACCTGTAACAGAGTTTAGAAAAATCAAACTGAGAGCCAGTATCCTTGCAGGGCCAGGGGCCTGATCCCACAAGCTCCCCCAGAGAGACGTTTTCAGTGAGTGTGGTCTATATAATGGATCCAAGGACTTCCCCTAGGGGATGCGGCAGAGCCAACACTACACATCATCAGAAACCAGGCCTTCACCCTGCTGAACATATCCTGCAGGGAGACCACATCCTCTCTTGAGGCTGAGCTTCGGGCCCTGCATGAAGGTTCTTCCTTTTGAAAAGGTGGACACATTCAAGAGGCACCAGACAGAGACTCTAGAACTGCTGTGAGGGACAGCAGACAATGCAATAGAGGACATGTCTTTTCCTACATCCAGAGGACTTGGACCTTTATCAACCATATCAAACATTCAGGGGACACTGGCTTAAGTGTGGACACTTTCCTTGCTAAACCCTTCCCTACATGCGTGTGAAAAGCAGGACTCAGATGTCCATGTCTCAGCATGAGCAGCGTTCCTGCACAGGATCTCTGAGAATGCCTCACTGCACCATCATTGGAAACAGACCCAGGACGCACTGTGCAGTGTTAACACGCGGTAGGTTAAGTGTGAGCTCTCGGGGCCCTTTGATGTGTTAAATACCAAGGACTTTAACGTAATAAAACTGTAAACCTCAAATCAGGGCTAATCATACTAATTTGCTGAACTCCGAAACCAAACCGAAAACTCTCTTTTCTTCTTAAATTGAACCACAAATCCAAGTTGTTTTGATCTGCAAATCAATCTAACAAAAGATTTGAGGTGGCTTACGAGAAATACGTGCAATAAAACAAAAATCTAACTAGATAAAAACCAGGATCAGGAAAAAATATCAAAACCAGAGGGAACATTACAACATCGATATACAAGATGTATGTAGTAATTTAAGTCGAAGCAGTGAGTTTCTGAGCCCCCTGGCAAACAGAGCAACATGGAAGACCCATTAGCTATATGGCATGTGTTATCCATAAGGAGAAATCACTTAATCATTTCTAAAGGCAAGTTAGCCAGTTAGAAACAACAACAACAAAATCTCCTCTGATGGCATGTGGGGGGGGGAGCAGGGAATTCAAATTCTCTGAATCATACTTCAAAGAATCTCCCTTCAAGATCCTGTTTCAGAAAAGCTTTGGACTTCTTTATCGTTTCGTTTCTATTTTTCACCGACAATAACCTTTCTCAGAGACACCACAGAGGGTCCAGAGTTCCCTTGTTTGGTTTTCGCCTTAAACTCCTTCAAGCCATATTGCCTTTGCACACAACCTCATTGTTCCAGCCATTTAAGAAGGAAATTTGCAAGAGTGTCTCCAGGGAAAGGAGAGCTCGGGAGGTCAAGTGCAGTCCTGCATTGTGCTGTGGTTCTTAATCCCCAGAGAACCCCCCTCAAATGTTTGGATAAACTGAGGAAATTTCCTGGGGTGGAGCTGGGGGGGGGTTCTGACACGGAACCATTTCTCCAGATGTACGAGCATTCTGAGGGCGTGGAGGGTCGGAGTATCCTGCTGCAGCCTCTCTGAGATGTGGGGGTTGGGGTTGTGCTGGGGCAAGGCAGCCAAATGTAGTTCCTTCCTAAGTGTTTTCATGTCCTGCAACCTGTGTTCCAGTGTTCACGGGGATGAAAGGCTGAACATCCCTAACCATAGGCAAGAGCAGGTTACAGACCACACAGGTAGAACTGGGTTGCAGATCTAGAGGGCTGGGCTGTATAGGCACTCAACTGCCAAGTATTTGTAAACACTTGCTTAAAATAATGCCAGTACTCGCTGGGTGGAGAGAATCTTGCTGTTCACACTTCGCTAGATTTTCTACAGCAAATACACACTGTTTTATAATGACCCAAAGCCAACAACGACTCCTAAACAAGTCATTCTAAAATAGCCAAGGGGCCTCGAGTCTTTCCACATTGGGAAACTTCCTTCATGGATGATTATGTTGTGGCCAAGATTTACTCGGGGCTGTACACTGCAGGTGACGCATCCTGCAAGTCCTTTAGGAGAGACTGGAATTGGTTCTTGGATTTGCATCCTCTATTGCTTCGGGGACTCAGATCAGTTTGCAAATACTGCTGAATTAAAAGAAAGTTTTAATAACCACCGAGTAATTTGTCCTCACCCATCTGTCGTCTTCAGAAACAAACTGGCTTCTCTCCACATGCCTCTGTCGCTCCTCTGGTCCTCCTCACCCCCATCCCTCAGGGCAGCCCCTTTCCAAGAATTCAAGACAGGAGAAGAAAAGCCAAGAGCTCGCAAGAGCTTCTCTTCCATGGCAGTAAGTTCATGGGCAGCCTGTGTCTGCATGAGCAGGGGTGGGTGTATGCATGCTCATAAATGTGTTTAAAGGTGTCCGTATGCATGGATATTCATGTATGTAGCTGATGAGTACTGACTTCTCCTGTACCAGATGCAAACACCCTCCTCTCCGTGAGCAGTAATAGTAGTAACTCAAAATGAAGAGATAAAAAAAGTCCCACAGAGGACCCAGTTAGTGTAGGCTGCATGAACGAACGGACCTCAGAGGTTAAAGGTTCAGACTCCCAATCCCCCAAGTGGTGGTATTCAGAACTGGCGGGACTGCTAGAGGAAGATTCCCAGGTCACTTACAGTCTAGGTTCCGTGTGAATCGAAACTGAGATCTGGTTGCTTTTATTCTGGACAAGAATGCTCCGAGATTGAACCAGGTTCTCAACTAGAGAAATGGGGTGTCCACAACTCCTGTGACCCCAAAGAGCACGGCGGGGGCTACCACTTCCACCGGGAAACCAGGCAGCGGGCTAGAGTTTGTCTGCAGCATGGGTAACTTGGGCACTTGCGGCCCCTCGTGTTGGACTTTTCCAATATGGCGCTCCGTGATGGGTCTCTGCACCGAAGCAAGAGATAATGGAGGGGCTAAATGCGAAGGCTGTGCCCCTACAGTCAAACTGGGCTCTAAGTCAGCCCCCTCTTCCAGAAGAGGAAGTTTCCATCTCATCTGAAGTCTTCTTGAAAATTTGAACCTCAAAGGTGAGGGGTCGAGTCTTAGTCCTCCTTTCTCCCAGAAATCTCTCGTTCTGAGTGGAAACTGCTCTAGCTTATTCCTCTTGACCTTCAAGCCTAGTGGTTTGGGGAGGGGGGAGAGTGGGTCAGGAAAGCAAGTCTACTCAGAAGCTGACATCCTGCATGTAAAGGAAGAGAAATACTCCAAACCCAAGCCTAAATGCTTGCCCCAGTCCCATATCATTGGAAAAACAATTCAAGCACTTGTGACTCAAACACAAAAGATCTTCCGACTAAGAACAGAACTGGCTGACAGTGTTCACTTTAAGAAAAAAAATAACAGAATACAACAATAAAAATAGACCATGCATCAGTAATAACCCAGTACACGTGTCCCTGAGTATACTTAGAGCTTAATGAGCGCCATATACGTAGCAGGCACCGTGCCAAGCACTGTATCTGCAATACATTCTTTAGTCTCCAAATGTCCCAGCGAGCTAAAACCTGCTCTTGGCTTTGCTCTGTGAGAGTGAGCTGTGGGGTAAGGAGGTGGAGAGAATTAACCCAAGGTCAGGCAACCAAAGGCAGTTTTAACGTCGAAATACAAACCCATATTACCTGACTTGAAAGTCTGCTCCATTTTATTACTCACCTTCTCAGAGTTTTAGATTTACAGAAACAGTGGACAAATAGCACAGAACTCTCCAAAGCATGGAGTGCTCCCATTGGTCTCCACCCCACGAGCCTGCACACTTCTGCTTGGTGCATCTGACTTTAATGGGGTCGCTTTTGTTAGTGAACCAGTGTTAACTGATTGCTACTATCCGTTCAAGCCCTTGAGTTTTACCAAATATCCCTTTTCAAACATCTCCAGGACACATGTGATCTTGTCACTGTGCATCCTTAGGCTGTTCATGGCTATGACAATTAGGTTAACTCCTAGCCTGTGTGTAAAGGGTGACTCTCATTGCAGTTTCTATGGCACTATTCTCCTGATTAGCCTGGAGTTACAGGGCCTGGAGGAATGGTCACAGAAGCAAGGTGCTGTGTGCATCCCATCCTGTCAAAAGTAGTACTCCAGCATAATTACTGAGTATCAACGACTTTCACCACTGCGGGTCAAGGCCCAGAGGGAGGTACTCAGGCCTTGGGCTGGAGTGTGGTGGTAACTGCTCACAAACCTCCATAACCTGCTAGCCCATTTTGGTGTCCCTCTATACTGCCTATGAGGGGCTACCAAATGTCACTCTGGTCACATGGCTCCAAACATTTGCATCCAGGCCCCACACTCTAGATCTGGGACTCAGGAGGCTTGTGTCCACCTATCAAGGTGCCCCACTTGCCCCAGGTAACATTCACTGTCAATTTGACCCAGGCTGGAGTCACCTGAGAAGGGAGTCTCAGTGGAAGGACCGCCTCCGTCACGTTGGTCTGTGGGCAGGTCTTGGTGGGGTGGTCTTGACTGTTGATTGATGAAGGAGGGACACAGCCCATTGTGGGCAGCCCCGAATGGTGGTGGTCCTGGACTGTGTAAGAAAGCCAGCTAAGGGTGAGCCTGAAAGTGCACTAGCAGGTAGCATTCTTTCATGGCTTCTTCAAGTTCCTGCTTCCCCCAATGATGTAATGTAGCCGATGAGTTAAAATAAACCCCTTCCTCCCTGTGGCCGTTTGAGTAAGAACGGAGCCCATAGGCTCATATATTTAATGCTTGGTCATTAGACGTCGTACTACTAGATATATTAGAAGGTGTGGCCTTGTTGGAGTCATTGGAGCTGGGTTTTGGTTTTCAAAAGTCTAAGCTAGATCCAGTGGTTCTCTCTTCCTGCTACTAGTAGATCCGGATGTAGAACTCTCAACCTCTCCAGCACCATGACTACCTGTGTGCTGCCGTGCTCCCCACCCAGACACAATGGATTAAACCTCTGAAACATTAGACAAGCCCCAGTTAGATGCTTTCTTTGGTAAGAGTTGCTGTGGTCATGGTGTCTCTTCATAGCAATAGAACAATGCCTAAGACACTCCCCAAAGTTGCTTTGGGTTAGAGTGTTTTATCATGGAAACAGAGATGAAATTAGAAACCCACCTCTGGGGGCTCTGTTTGAATTATCACAGATGTGTCAGGTTAGAGAGTCGGGGCTCAAAAAGGAAGCAATGAGGTCTTAAGCTAGACCAGTCCATTGCCTGATGGATCATTTTCATTAACCACTCACCTGTCTCTGAAAGCCTTCCTGGCAGCTATTCACATGTGGGCTCTTGTGAGGCATTAGTTTTGACCTCATTCATGTAAAAAATAATGCACAATTGTTGAATCACACAGTAAGACAGTAAGAACATGTTGAATCTAGTGGGGAGCTGACAGGCTATCTTCTAGAATGTGCCATGGGCAGTTCCATAGTGAGAGCTCTCCAGCTCTGCATCCTCACCATCTTGGACACGACTGCCTGTGTGCACTGCACTGTCATCTTTGTGAGGGATTCAGATCTGGAAGTGACGGCAGGGACAGCAAGATGGCTCAGCGGGTGGAGGTGTAGCCAAGCCTGCTGGCCCAAGTTTGATCTCTGAGACTTACGAGGTGGAAGGAGAGAATAGGTTGTCCTCTGACCTTCACACCTGCATGCACACGTAGGCACACACCAAAATGCGTAAGTATATCTGAAGGTTTTAAACAAAAACAGAAGATGTAGTCATGGCAAGAATGCTCTAAGGAGGTAGCCAGTCACTCCTTTCTTCAGAAAAAAAAATCCAATTCCATTCCTACTACTCCAGGTATGATGTCATAGGCCCTACAGGGCGGTGTAAGAGTCAGGTCCCTTGGGGCTCTTTGCCAGACTGAGAAGTTCCTCTCTGGGCCTCAGCCTCCTGGTTTGTGAAGTGAAGTGACAAAACCTCCTGGTCCCAGAGCCCTTCACTCATGACAGCTAAGGTAGATCCCCACTGGCAGACTTGTCTGAATCAAACCCTACCAGGCTTCCATTTCCTCATCTGTGAAATGGGCTTATGCCAAATAACGTTTGCTTTACCGGGTTCTCCAGAGAATGGAATGAAAGATTATACGTCGTAAGTCACCAAGAACCTGTGCCGAGTGCAGTCAACGCTCACTATTCCCGGAATTATTTCTATTCTCTGACACCTGCCACTTGCCGCTCAGGGCCCTGAAGACAGGCGCTCTGGAAATAAGCTACAAAATCCCTCAGGACGGTTCAGGAGTGGGTAAAAGGAAGGAATTTAGATTTTGATGAGGGAGCAAGAACCTGAGCCTACAAAAGGAACCAGAGGGGAGGAGGGGCCAGCGGTAGTGGGGGCACCCCGGGAAACCTCTGGGGCTGGGGTTGTGGGAGGGGGTACTGGGCCTGCATCTTGCCCTTCCAAGAGCTTGCAGTGGTTGGGGCTGTGCTGGGGGTGCCGAAAGGTGGCCGTGTGGGTAAGTCCTTCCAGCTGCGTCCAGGTAATCCCCCAACCTGGTGCAAGAGAGATGATACCCCCGGAGGGCCAGGCCTAGTCCAGTGCAGGATGCTTGCCCTGTGAAAGCGCTCAGCTGGCCTCGCATTTAGCAGCGCTCAGGTCCAGCATGAATCATTCCTTTTTGAACGTGTCTAAATGTGTTTATAAAATAAAGCTGCGGCCCAGGGCTGCTCCGGGCGGAGAGGGAAGGTAATATGTTTTTAATTGGAGAGATTGGGGGAAGGAGGCAGCGAGCCAGGGTGAGCTCACCCCGCATGCATGTGGCTGGGCGGAGAACAACTCACGACCAGATTCCTGGACTGCAGTGNGGCGGCTCAAGCAGTGGCTCATGCGATGGACCATTCCCAGGCCTCTGGGTGCAAGCCGACCCAGGTTAGCAGAAGCATAGGCCTGGAAGCCCACAGAAAACTTAGATCCCTAGAGCCGGACGGGTCAGTGCACCAGGAGCGGGCAGGTCTGGAATCCACACAGCCTGTGGACCTGGGGAATCCAAGGCCCTTGCTTTTGCAAGGGGCTTGGTCACCACCAAGCTCCTCCCACCCACTCGGTTTCCAGAGAGCTCGAAATCCTATACTGCGCTGAGGTGAAATTTGAAGGCTGGCTTTATTTGATTTTATCCTATTTACTTTTTCCCCTTATTTTTGGCTTTGTAGGCCAAGTAAACCAGATGTGCAGGCCCCATTTGGCCTTGCTTTATCCCCCCTTTTAGACCACGGGTGTGGGCCTTGCTTGGTCAGTTCCCAGCTATCATGGCTTAGGCGAGTTAGTTTGCTTCTCAGAGTTTTGGCTTCCTCAGATAAAAACCCGTTCGTCGAATTCTATTTCTCCTGACTGTAGAATGGTTTTCAAGTTGAGGACAAAGCAAAGTGCCAAAAAAGGGACATGTGACGGGCTCTGGCACCTGCCGTGGGCCACGCATGCATGGGGCTGAACAATGAATGTGCTGTCCTTCACTTGGTCACCGCTCACCATGACTCTGCAGGCTGGACGCTGTGCCCATTGTACCGAGGAAGCAGGCTCGGAGAACTGAGGATTTTATAAACCAGTTTCCCAATTCGGGGAGTTGAAATTATCCTATGGTTTTTTTTTTTAATTTATCCAATTAAGCCGGGCAGTGGTGGTGCACACTTTTAATCCCATCACTCAGGAGGCAGAGGCAGGTGGAGCTCTGTGAGTTTGAGGCCAGCCTGGTCT
>LOEQ01001016.1:127566-146198 GCA_001685075.1 Bramus lutescens | reverse complement strand
CTTCTTCTTCTTCTTCTTCTTCTTCTTCTTCTTCTTTCTCTTCCTCCTCCTCCTTCTCCTCCTCTACCTCCTCCTCCTCCTCTCCTCCTCCTCCTCCTCCTCCCCCTTCTTCCCCCTTTCCTTCCCCTTCTCCTTCTTCTTTGGTTTTTCAAGACAGGATTTCTCATCAGTCCCGGAACTTACTGTGTTAACCAGGTTGGCCTTGAACTCACAGAGATCCACCTGCCTCTGTCTCCTGAGTGCTGGGATTAAAAGTGTGTGCCACCACTGAATGACAAGTTTTAACCCAAATAATGCAGCATCTGGAGCCTCCTCGATTACAGAGGAAAGACTTGATATAATTCTTTAAAATTTTTCTATTTGTTGATTTTATTTAACAGAGAAAAGCACATCCGTATCAAGGCCATATTGAATTCAGAAGGCAACTTTTCCTGACTCCCTGTCACTTCCTATGCCTGCCTTACCACAAAGCTAGTTGAACTTCTGGCTTGGAGGTTCATAAAATCTAGAGTCCTTGTTGAAACTGAGCCCTTTCCATCAGGTGGCTGGAGCTCCTAGAGTCCACACTGGGCTCTAGAATAGACCATGCTCTTCTTGTTTCTCTGCAGCCTCCATCTCTCCTGCCCAGGGGCTTGTAGGAATCTGCTCTGGCAGCTTCAGTAAAATCTTCCTGGACTGACAGATCTGAGGTAGCTGCAGGATGGGACTGGTCACCAAGAACACCAAAGCAAGCACCCCTGTTCCCCAACTTCTGCAAAGGAGAATGCCATTGAAGGGTAAGTGGACTCATGACTTCATCAGTCAGGTACGGCAGTAATCCATAAGGCAGGAATGGGAGAGGTTCCAGACAGCTGAGGCCAGGGAAGGCACAACCACTGTTTCCTCTCCAGTTTGCTCTGCACATCTTTTCCTTTTTTTCTTGTGACTTTTTCCCCACAACAACCCATTCTCATTACCTGTACATTCCTCTATTCCGTGAGCCCCTTAGGAGATCAGTGGGGCTTGACCAGATTGCTGAGCGCTGAGCTACACACTGCCAGTCACTCAGAAGTACCTGGAGGTGAGGCAGCCTTGGGGTTTGAGGACTTGACCCGTGGGGCTGACTTTACCTTCAGGCAGATGGTGTTGGGACTCTAACTAGTATCCTCTGGAGAAGCGAGCATTTGCTTGGGACCTGGAGACCCCTGACAATATGGTGTCAGAAGTCTGTTGGGAGCATAGAGTGGTCAAATCATCACCCTGTTTTGACAGTCCACTAAAGCAATGTAAACGTAAGGCCACATTCCCTCATGCCTCATCCCTCAGTCCTTTATCCCATGCCTCCTGACTTAAGAATCCAAGTTCACAAAAATGAAAAGCTTCCTAAAACAAGTGGGAATTCCTAATGTGGCCCCAAACTCTGCCCCAAATGCCTGTTTCTCCAAACTGACCTGTACTCTTACCGAGAAAGCCCAAAGCCAATTACTCCAACCAGCACATAGGAATTCATGCTTGCCATGGTGGCAATGGTTTGGGGCAGTGGAATAGCACCACACTCTCTTGGAAGTAGGCGTTCTGTAGGCTTCTTTTTATTCAGGGTGCTCTTTAACATGCTCTAGAGAGGAAGGGTGATATCAATCTAAAGCCATCCTACTTAATTTCATGACAACCAGCACATTTACGTTGCTAACAGCTAGAAGGTGAGATCCTGGATAACCAGAGACAATGAGCCTCAGCAAGAATAAAAACTCACCAGTACTCTAGTATGTGACCTTGGGTGAGTTGCTTAAGCCTCAGTTTCTTCATCTATCGAATAGGGGTAGTTACTGTCTTATGGGGATGTCTGATAGCCAACTTCACTGGCCCAATGTGCGGCAAGCACAGAGAACTCTAGAACACATGATATGCTAACCTTGCACAGCTACAGTAGCAACTCTAGCTGGTGGGGAAAGCACCCCAGCCCGACTGCTTTCCCGGTGCTCTGGTCTCTCTGCTTTGGCTTGAAAAGAGAAGCAGCCCAGGTCAAGGCAGATGACTTGGAAGTGCAAATGAGGCGCCTCCACTCACAGGGTACAGACCTGCAGCCAGAGCCTTCTGCTCAACACTGCCGCCTTGCTCTGAAAGGCATTCCAGATGCCCAAGAGAATGGGCTATTTTTAAAAAACTGAACCGTGGAGGGAAAAAGACTTGAATATTTATCAGACCTCTTGGGAGAATAGGTTGGTTAAACTTAGAAGTGTCAGAAAAGATCACAGAGAAAGAGATGGGTGGAGTCAATAGCAGAAAAATGTGGCACCCACTGGAGACAGCAAGTGAGCAGCAAGTGGGAGAAGGCGGTGCTGGAAGAGCCCTGTCATGTGTGCTATGTGTGTGCCCATGTGTAAGTGGAGATTGCTCATTTGTTTTCCGGCTGCCCAGACCCAAATAATCACATAGAAACTATATTCATTTCAATACTGTTTGGCCAATAGCTTAGGCCTATTTCTAGCTAGCTCTTACAACTTAAATTAACCCATTTTTATTAATTTATGTATCACCACGAGGCTGTGGCTTACTGACAAGATTCCGGTGTCCTTCTCCTTTGGCAGCTACATGGCACCTCTCTGACTCCACCTACTCTCTCTTTATATCTCTGTTCAGATTTCCTGCCTGGCTTTATTCTGCCCTACCATAGGCCAAAGCAGCTTCTTTATTAACCCATGGTAATAAAATATATTCATAGCATACAGAGGGGAATTCCATATCATCCATGTGCTCATGACACTTGAGAAGTTAGCCAGACCATACTAGGTATAGGAACAAAGAATTAAAGTAGAGAATTTACAAATAAACAAATATATTTGGGCAGAAAGGGGAGAATGTAGTCTCATTAGCAACCAATTAAATGAGCTTTGCACTTTTACACCATTGACTAACATTGTCTTTAAACTTAATATTGTTAAGACATGGAAAAATGTTAAGACATGGCACAATAGTTTTAGAAGCAACCAATTACTTTTTTGATTGGACATAAGGCATGATCCATGAAATGGAACCCATACTTGGCATGATTAACAGAGTCAAGAACCTGTGGCTAGATGAACCATAGGCTCTAAGGAAGAACCCACTATTATTCTGCCAAATGGACACAGCATTAAGCTGAGTCTTAATAATGCTTCACTATTACCTATAGACTAGTGCATCACTCAGCTCTTATCAGAGCAAGTTCTTATTGCAGTAAATGGAACTTGACACAGAAACTCTCAGCTGGTCCTTATGCAGAGACTAAGGACCTGAAGAGAGCTCAATTATTCCTATGATAATAATATCACTTATCTTACTTCAAGGCTCAGGGTTGTCGTGGAAAGGGAGGAAGGATTGTAAGAGCCAGAGCTGGTGGATAACCTTAAGAAAATTGTTTTTCCTAGACACAACAGGGCAGATGCATAAGTGATCTCACAGTGGCTGTGATACCCTGTGCAAGGCTTATGCAAAGCACAAGCTAACAAAATCCTAACATGGAGGACTGGACAAGGTCCCACAACTAGCTGAGGAGTTATTGTCATTTAATTGGTACTGGGAGAAGGAAAATCAGTTTTCTTTAGTGGTGTGGCCCCTGGTCAGTCAACCACATCTGAGGGCAGGACCTGCTCTTAAGAGTAGCTGGGTGCCACAAATCAGACTCATTGGGTTGAGAGAGTGAGAGAAAAAAGTGAAAGGGAGGAAGATGGAGGGAGGAGAAGAGGAGAAATAGCACAAAGTTGGATGGGTTGGAAGGCAGAGGTAGATCTAGGAGAAAGTGGGATCGGATAACTGAATGTGATCAAAACAGACTGTGTGAAACTCTTAAAGATTAATAAAATATTATGGAAATAACGAAACAATACTGCTATATGCCAAAGAAGGTGGGAGGGAATAGGCACACCTTTGCTCTGTAGGTAGGAGTATGGAGTCATCTAGAAACAGAAATAAAAGTAAGCATCAGTTATTTTTTTAAGGTATGTTTTATGATTGGGGAAACTGGAAAGAAACAAAAGTAACTGTACAAAAGCAGACACCCAGTGGGCAGAAAAACAAAACAGAAAGTCGTCATAGAAAATAAGGCAATCGTCTCATACACCGATTGTGTCCCACCTTGGACAAGAAATTTCACCTCTCTGAACCTGAATTTTTCTCAAGGCTTTGTATGGAAAGCACTGCACAGGGAGGCGAGGCCAATCCCTTCGGGCAAGAGTAAGACCTCTACCACCACTTTTGAGCCAAATTTAAAGCAAGTTTTAAGTACGTACTGGCCATGACAGTGGACTCTGGTCCGGTCCACTCCAGAAAATGGAAACCAAGGCACATTTTGCAGAAACTTATTAAGGCAAACCCATAAACCTGCTCATTTCCCACCAGGTCCAATCAGGGGCAAGCACACATTCTGACGTATTTCCGTCCTACACACCTCTCACCTATGGCTTGTTAGCTTATGTAAACAATAGCCTCCAGCATTTCAGGAAGTTGTTGCCCTCCAAGAGGCTTACAGGCTCCAGCCATTTTGTTTTATAGAACTCTTAAGCACAGTAATTAAAACTTAAGCCACAACTTGAGCTCTCACAGTGTCTTTGAGAGAGAGGTCTGCATATTCCTTTCCTGTCCTTCCTAGGCTCTTGTCCTGCCCTCTTCTTTACCAATAAATATAACCATATTAGTGAGTCCCATCTCCAGAAGGTGAATGAAAATCAGAGGTGAAGGGCATCAAGAAACAACACAGAAAGGCTTGTGGTACAGAACCCAACCACTCTTCCCCCATGCTGGCTGAGGGGTTGGTGGGGAGGGCGTATCAGGGTTGTGAAGCAGAGGGAACCCAAGTAGATGCAGCTACCAAGCTGTTTAGCCAGCGGCCCCTTTAAACAGAAATGTCTGTTAGGTTCATCTGGTCTGCTTTGGAGGTTAGCTGTTGCTGCAGCTAGCAATACCTGCCCTAACTAATACGGTGTTCTAATAACAACTGTTCAACTGGACCAACAAATTGCATTTGTGGCCAGCTAATTTTGGGGGGTTATTAAATTCAGTGCCTGGTGGAGCCCCTGGTGAGTGACAGTGGGGTTTCTTAATCTAATCACTAATCAAAAGTGTACACTGCAAGATTCCCAGAGAAGTGGCTAATTAAAATAAAAAGCCCTGTTTGTTGAATTAAGGTTTTGTTTTAAATTGTTGACTCTGGGTCTTGCGTGTTCCGAGGTTAGGATAGGCTGGGGTGTTTTGACTAGACTAGAGCTCAAGAAAAAAAAAATCCAAAGGATTTGCTAAAATCAAAGTATAAAGGAACAATGTGGAAGTGGTCAGATTGTCTGTATCAGCTGGTAGGAGTCTGGCCCATGGCCAGGAAATGTCAGCCCTGCTGAGGATGTGGGCCTCAGGTGACTTCCAGAAGCAGGACTCTGACAGCTACCTCAGGGCACAGTTAATTCCTCTGACAAGGCAAAATGACCCACAGGGCAGTGCTTTCTACACAGAGAAGGTCAGAAGTAGCCGGAATGCCTGTGGCAGAGGCTGCTGGCTCCCTACCCAAGTCCTTCCAGATGCCCCCTTAAAAAATAGTGTCCTTAGGCTGGGGGTGGGGCTTGGTGGTGAGCAGCGCCTCACAAGGGCAAGAGCTGGAATCCTCCTGAGCATCCCACAAACAGCAACCACCAATAACAAGGAGAAAGCCATCACAGAACACTGCTCTGAGTTCCTCTGCTTCCGAAGTCTGACTCGCGGTCGCTCTAGATAGTCTGTGGTCTTCCATTCTCAAGCTAGGATTCAAGCCACAATCCGTTTCTCCTCAACAAAATGTCAGCCAACATTTGCTAGAGCCCCTTTGGCAAAGCTGAAGTTATGGAGGAGTAGAGAGGGGCTCTTCTTCCTGAACCCACTCTCCTTCGCTGAGGACCGGAGATGGTGCAGCCGTGTCGCCAGCATGAGAAAGAAGTTCAGGAGACTCACGGAGACACCGGCCCAGCCACTGAGCCAGCACAGAAGGTGGTTATGTTGAGTAACTGTCTCTATTTTCACTTGCATTTAGGTGCTGTACTGTAGTTTTTTCCTTGGTGCTTTAACTGTGGCAGAAAAAAATCTTTCGGAACTGTTAACCGATATATGTAGAATTAGGTAACCATGGCACCAGCTTTCCTCTGGTGTGGCATAAAGACTAAAGCTTGGTTGATTTTCCCATGAGGACTAATGGTGGGGAGGATGCTTTGGGAATGAGCTGACCTCTGACCTTCTGAGGTTTGGCAGAGCGGGGTGGGGGGCGTGGAACATGGTTGAGCCAGAGCCTTCTGGGAAGGACCAAGGCATGCTGGGACAGGAGGATCCAGCAGGATGTCACTGTAAGATATGCACTAGGAAGTCTCAGGAGCTGAGGGATCACTGAGGTGTCCAGCTAGGGGATGTCTGTTAAGACAGAAAGTGGGGAAATCAGGGCTCTCCATAAAGTAAGCCATAAAGGAGAGTCAGGATTTGTGTGAAGGCACCAATGATTTGTGCCCAACTACAGTTATAGTACCCTGGAAAGGCCATGAGAGACGTACATTGCAGGGCTCTTGGCCTTTGGGACCCTTCAGCTGTCCCTGTATAAACCCCACTCCTATGGAGATAGATTACAGAGGAGCAGAGAGCTAGCTAATGAGTGGATAGTCGAGCCTCCCCTAGACGGCCCAGTGAAGTGAGTCTGGATACAGTAAGTACTAGCCTCAAACTGCTCCCCCAGGTAGCCCCCTCAGGCTCTGCCAGTAAGAGGCACCAGTGGCAGATCAGAAGGTAGAGGAGAGGAACACCACCATTTGTCAAGGGAAAAACTTAAAATGGGTGTGAAAATGGTACAAGGAAGCTGTTCCTCAGATCTCAGACACCCTAGGACTGGACCTTTAAGCTTGGCTGTCCATGTACCCCTCCTGGCTTCAGTTGACCTTGAAAGGTGACCAGCCCCTGTTGACATCTGCACAGTTGACCCTTTTGGGAAGGGGCCCCCCACTATAGCCACCCCACCCTTACAGAGCAGCTCGGCTTCACCCCAATGTGACATCATCACAGTTCCCCTTGGGTTCAGAGCTACACGCGCTGCAGCCTTTCTGCAAGCCTAGGGCACAGCTTCAAGACTGCTTCCGATCGTGAATTCCCAGTTTTGGCCCAACTTGGTCCAAATAAATGTGAGGTTTCTTTGTTCCTGGCTAGGTTGACTTTGTTCTAGGTCAATAATCTCCCTCCCCCATTTCCTGAGGACTAGAACCCCTACCCGAATCTCAGCTCTCAAGGTGCCTGACTGCAGTTCCCCCAGCTTGCAGAATCCAGTAAACTGCTTCTTCCTCCCTTTCCCATTGTAGACCCTGGTCACTTCCTGTAGTCACTTGTCTGTGTCACCACCCTGGCCTCTGTCGACCCTTCTGTCCTATTAGTATCCACTTAATCAGCCCACTGTACCAAGGCCTTCTGCTAGGAATCGCTGGCCTGGCCTCGGCTTTCCCACTGCACCGTGGCTGGCATATCCCTCCCTCTACTCAAGGGCCAACCTGAAGAACTTTTTAGAGAGCTCTGAACTCAGGAGAGTAAAGACATTTTAGAGTGGATGAGCAATTGTGATTTCAATATTAGACATTATTGAGTAATAACTGAAAAAATTATATTCTAGGCCCGAAAGGAATTGGGAAGCCCAAGATTTCCCTAAGAGACAGGAGAGAGATGGAACACAGGATGGGGGAAGGGAATGAACAGGTGAACGGTGGAGGTCTGCCTTGATTTTGAGCTGGAAAGCCGCCGTGGGAGTCCCAGTGAGGCTGGGCCCTGGAGGTCCCACTAGGTCCGTTTAGCAGGCTTGCCGTTTGTCTGTCTCAGGTGTTTCCTTTCCACTCAGGTCTCCTCAACAGAAGGTTAGGGACATTTGGAGCATGTGTTCCTTTGTCGGGAGCACGGGGCCTTCCTCCACAACCTATTGTCATGTTGGGTCAGATGGGACTTTCCTGCAGGTCTTTTAGCAGCGTGTCTGGCCTCTGGCTTCTACAATCCAGCAGCACCCTCCAGTCACATGACCTCCAGTCCCACTATCCAGATGCTATCAAATGTCCTGCAGGCAGCAAACTTGCCAGAGAAACACTGCTCCAACTGGGACACTTTACATTAAAAATAAATCTACGGCTAGTGAGCCGGCTCAGTGGAGAAAGCCAAACCCTGACAAACTGAGTCTGATTCCAGGAACCCACCTGGCAGAGGAGAGAGGCATCTCTGGCTCTCCTCTGACCTCCACATGCAGGCCATGGTACATACACACTCTCTCTCTCTCTCTCACACACACACACACACACACCATACATAAATGCAAAAAAGAAATTAAGTGAAATTTCCAGTTTTTCTTGGAAAAAAAAAACCCTCCAGATGTGTGAAGGCCGGATCAACGTCCCTATCTGAGGTAATGACCGGCTGGCTGCCTCTGTGGCGTGACACGTTGTCTATTTCTGCAGAACAAAAAGACCTAAAAAACTCCTTGGCTTGGAGCTTCCTTCATTGTTCTGCCTTCAGGTGTCTGTCAGAGCTCAGTGGGATTTTCTGACTCCACAATACAACAGTCAAGGTGTCTGCCACGTTGTGGTCATTGTGGGGGCAAACTGGGGAAGCAAGGCCCCAGCTCAGGCACAGGCTTCCTGTCAGAATTCAGTTCCCTGTGGGGGCATTGCCCATAGGGCCTCAGCTGATCAGACAGCTGGCCAGGACCACCCGCACTGCTCCTCATCTCAGGGGGGCCTCTCCTCTGGTCAGGTGACAAGAAGGCAGCTTATTTCCTTAGAGAGAGCAAGGGGAACCAGAGGGCAGTGGAAGCAGCCAGAGTCCATCCTTTATCGCTCATCTTGGAAGTGACCTTGGCCCCTGCTCAATCACAGGATTCTAAGTGGATGCCATTAGGTGGGGGCTGCCAGAAGCTGCTGCAGACGCTGATGCAGGGCTGCAAAAAGCGCTCTGAGCTGGACAACCTAGAAAGGCAGAGGTTGCAGAGGTTTCGAGACTTCAGTCAAGGCCTCCGCCAGGCCCGGTTCTCCCTGCAGGCTCTAGGGAAGAGTGTCCCCAGGTTCTCCAGCTTCTGGTGGCCATCAGCAGTCCTTGCGTGCCTTGGCCAGAAGGTCCAGCTGCTATCTCAGCCTCAGTGGCCGCTCCCCTGTTCATCTTACAACGACACACTTTAATCTAGCGTGGATTTGTCTTTACTTGGTCTGTTCCCTCAAGACCTTATTTGCAGAGATGGGGTCATTTTCACAGGTACTGGGGACTAAGATCCAGTGACTTATTTTAGGGAACACAGCAGAGCCTGCAGCACAGGTGGTAGCTGTGTAGCAGGACTGACAGGGACTGACATGTATTGCTGCGGTGTCCACTCTGCGCGATGCCCCGTTAACGGGGACTACTGTGTGACCTCGGGGGCTCCTCCAGGGAAGATTGTCCTTTGCTCTCAGTGCTAAGCTTGATCACAGCGCTCGGCGTCCTGCCTGACCCAAGCCCTGCTCCCGTTTCTGCCAGTGTGTGTGGTGGTCCATGTCTTGAAAAATAAGGAAAGACTGGGCAAGGTCACAGATGGGAGGAGATAGATGCGTGACGTGGCATCCTGGGGTGTATCCTGCAACAAAGTTCACTACACCTTGCTCTGTTAGACATTCGTCCTTATGGGACGTAGTTGGCTAGAGGGTGCATGGAAGTTCAAAATTATTTCAAAATACAGACTGATGACCTAAGTGCGGAAGCTGCTCCTCAATGGGATTGCTAATTTGGTAAGTAAGTAGGGTGTGTGTCTGGGAGCTGGTTTATGGGAAAATAAGGCCCTAATGAAGACCCCATGGGCAGAAGCAGCTGCTTGCATTAAATTTGGGCAGCCATGGCTCCTCATTTGCAACATAGGACCAAACCTAGAAGTTAGGAGTCCTTGACAACACTTCAGGTCTAGCTAGGGTGCCTGGAAACCACAGGCCAGAGGGCTGAGGTGGTTTCTGATGGCTGCAGAGGTTTTTGGTCTCCGTATTTGCCCATGTCTTTGGCTCCCACAGTGTGAGGTTAGTGTGTGGATTGACGCTCACTGGACACATCCCCCACTAAGGTACCTATAGTAGTAGTCTGTCACTGGAGACATGTGACAACAGAGACCAAGTTAAGGCAAATCCATTCCCTCTCAGCTCCTCTCTCTTTGTCACCTGTCTGTCTTCTCCCTAGTCTCATGCTGTGTCTAGGGACACAGTATCTCCTTCTTTGCCTTCTTGGCAGTTCAGGCACCCAGGTCCCTCTGACCAGTACTGTTCATGCTTGAGAACAATGGGGGGATCTGGGCACCAACTAGGGAAATGCCTTCTGCGCATCTCACCTGGATGTGAAGCTCCGCTGTCTCTCTCTTCCTGGGCCCATTACAGACATGGCTTTGGTCCACTGTCTAGACATCCTCCTTGGTCAGAATCATCTGGGAGAAACTGGCAATGTAATTATTGGCTCACAGCAAAGCACTGACGTCTCAAAGTGATTGGGTTAAAATTATACAGCAAAGTCTATTTCCCCTTAGTCCTAGGACAATGTCAACCATTCTCATTTGCATCCTAATGGCTCTGGAAGAGAAAAGGGCAAAGTGTCAGATCACAGGTAGCCCTGGGAACTGAAGATGGGAGAATGCCAAGTGTGTGATCATCTCATTGCATGGGTGCCAAACACACAGAACTGAGAACTGCTGGATCAAAAGACCGGTTAGGATCTTTGCAGACGCAAAGGATTTAAGACAGCTCCTTGGTACATGTTGGCTAAAAGAGCCCTTACAGGTAAGTAGTTCCTGTCATTTTACAAATTGGGAAACTGAGGTTCATGGATGGAATGCCTACCTCAAAGTCATATCGAGAGCCACTGAGAGGCCGGGCGTGGATCCTGGTGCTCCACCTCTAGCTCCGTGAAGCTCCTTGGTTCCTGGAGACATCCAGATGGAATCAAATGACTGTCCAGGGAGGTTGTGTCCTTAGGATGCTGGGACCACGCACTTGCTCTCCCTGTGAGAGGTCGTTGCCCCTAGCACTTTGCTCTTCCCCTGAAAGCAGGC
This sequence comes from Bramus lutescens, assembly GCA_001685075.1. Classification (NCBI taxonomy): domain Eukaryota; kingdom Metazoa; phylum Chordata; class Mammalia; order Rodentia; family Cricetidae; genus Bramus; species Bramus lutescens. The sequence goes on along the minus strand of LOEQ01001016.1, from coordinate 135,163 downwards.
CTTGTTCCGCAATGTTAGAGACAGTTAGGACCAAACCCCGGGAGTCAGCCAGGCTCCAAGTGAGGAGGGATGGCAGCAGTGAGGAGATCTGGAGCTGACTGACCTTGGCTGAGAAAGAACTGAGGCCTTGCTCTCTTCTGCAGGGGCCACAGTGTGGTCACAGCTACAACCTGCCTTCCTGGGGACTTCCTACATGGCCCTCAGCTCATACCCACAGCTCTGCTGGGACAATATGGGGGAGATGGAGTGTTTCTGGGCCTCACCCTCCTTTCTGGCTGGTACAGAGACTCTCCTCCCTTCTCTGCTGAAACATCCCAAGTCTCCACCACATCCACTCATCAGAGACATACCCCACACTGATGGATGCTGTCAACCCATTTGTTCACAGCCACAACACACAGCAGCGCATCTTATCTTGCAAGTGAAACACGCCAGTGTTTAGTAGCTCCAGTGACTAAGCCAGGGAGGACCAGAGCACTGTGGCCCAGTCTCTCTCCATCACTTCTCTATTCCTCCTCTGCCTCTCCCCATCACGGTCACACCCTGGTTCTCCCTCAGCATCCCTTTCTCTTCTCTGTTGTCATGACTTTGTTCCTCAAACCAGTGCAAATGTAGTGGGAAGCATGGCCTGAGGTCCAGCCCTGCCCGTAGCCTTGCAACTCCCCTGCAGCCCTGCAGCCCTGCAGCCCTGCAGCCAGGACACGAGAAAACAGAGAGCTCTCATCGTCATCACCAGTGCCNCAGTGCCAAGCCTGTGGCTGGGCCAGGGGGACCATAAGGGTCAGTCTCCACCAGCCCTGTGAGGGAGGCTCAGAAGGAAGAGTCCCTGTGTTCCATGGTGACGGGGAGCCGGTCAAGAGCCCCTCCCAGTCAGCTCCATCTTTGGCACGCCCTCCTCAGCACACAGTATTCTTTCCTGGCCTTCTCCAACCCTCACCTGGGACTCCGTGTATGAGAGCGGGCACACTTCCATCCATTTCTTCCAAGATGGTGGTCTCTTAACGTAAGGAGACTCACTAAATTACTCTAGCAATGACTAGGCTTGACATTTATTGGGCCTTTACCAGGTGTCCGGCAGTGTGAAGTATGCTGCATGTATGAAGTCAAGTCGATCCTACAGACCTGCAGGTGAGGCGGGCGGAAGCTCTCATTGTCTCCATCTTACAGATGAGGTAACTGAGGTGCTGGGCATTGGAGTGTGTGAACATGGACAGGCAGAGTTCAAAAGCAGGACACCGGACAGCTGCAAGCCTGGGTGCAGTCACCCACGCCCTGGGAGGCGGCAGTAAGCAGGCTCCCTCTGGGCAGGGTAACATAGAGGGACGAGCCCCCACGGGACAGTTGAGAGGAGCAAGCCCTCAGCCTGCATCAAGAGTTTTCAAGACACTTACTGTTTGTGATGCAGGCCTAAGAAGCAATACCACATGACCCTGTGTTTTCATAATACATTTTGGAGATTAGAGAGCAGACTGGGCATCTTGCCGTAGAGACATGCAGCTGGGAAGGCAGGCCACCGGGGGCTATGATTCAAGTCTGCCCAGCTAACCCTATACAACACCCTTCTCCTCGGAGCAAAGAATCCCAGATCTGAGTCTGGGGCAAGGGCATGAGAGTGTCAAGGATCTTTGGGAAGGTGACAGTCGTTTGCCTGCATTCGGTGTCCACTCCCATATGGAGAACAACCATGGCCTGGGGACAGGTGGGAGAGAGGAGCTGCCCGTTCCCACCCAAGCTCCTGAGCTTTCCCTAGGTCAAGTCTGTGTCTAGAAACAGCTGCTGCCCTTGAAAGCGACCTGCCATTTGTGTGTGACCTGTTCCCACCCTGGACGGTGCATGACCTCGGTTGTGATTTTCACGGGACCCGATCACTTCTCTGAGGTCTCATCCTCCTTGCTGCTGGAGGCCAGACACTCCCTTCAGGGCAAGAGGAACCTTGTACATCCTCTCTAGTGACCCTTGACAGGGGCATCCAGGACAAGGAGACTCAGAGATGCAGTGGGGTGGACTGTCCACAGCTAGTCACAGCATGGGGCAGAGCCAAGATGCGTCCCATTGTCTTCAAAGCTCACAGCTCTAATGCCAGCTTGATGGTGCGTCTCAGCCGGAGTCAGGACAACAGAGATATAGCCATATCCTCCTGTGCAGCTCAAAGGAAGCAGCAAAGATGTGTGGAGGAGAAAATTTGCTGTGTGATGTGAAGAAAGGACGGCAGAAGTGTGCGCTGGGTCCCGAGTTTCACAGAGGAGGGATGTGCCCACCTGGAGGACGCATTCTTTGCATCTCTTTTTCAATTTTCTAACATTAATTAATTAGTTAATTTTGCATACCAACCACAGTTTCCCCTCCCTTTTCTCCTCCTGTTCTATCCCCCACCTCTCTTCTACTGCACCCCCCCTTCTTTGTGACTCTTAATGACAAGTGACCATGGTGTGACTTGAATTGGTTTAAGGGGGAAGGGATTAATTGGTTCCTCTTTCTGAAAAGCTCTTAGACCCTGCTTCAGGCATGGCTTGATCTGGGAACAAAATGTCCTCAGGGTCAAGCAGCACCGTTAGCCACGTGGACTTTACTTTTTAAAAGGCCTCACTTCTGGAGGGCAGGCTACCCAGCAGACACTACGGTGACACTCTACACAGATATGGTGAACAGCTCCTGAAAGGAGAAATCCTATTTACTTTTAATCTCGAGTCCAAGAACTGAGAGAGTCCTTGGATTTGTTTGGGCCACAGGTCCCTCCTTCAGTGAAACATGGTGATTCTCCAGAGATAGGAGTCCTGATTGACTAGGGTTAGGTCATTTACTACCACCCCCTGACATTGAAGGAGGCCAGTCTGTGGTCCCTGAGGAAGATGGGAAGAGGCTGTCTGGGCGTTCTATAAAGGAAGAAGGCCCAGGATGCTGGGCCTGCATGATGACAACACAAGCAGGCAGCGCTGGGGCTGTGGCAAGCAGGGTGTGCACACCAGAACAGTATGTGCCCAGGCATGAATGTGTGAACTAATAGTTTGGCGTAGCTGGAGGCCAGAGCGTGAGTGGGAAGAGCTTGAAACTTGGCTGCCATGGGAGAAGCAGGGCCGCAGGCCTTCTGGGAGCTCAGAGCAAGAATTCCAGGGAGGTAGAAAGAAGAACGGAGGGCAAAGGCTCTGAGTTGGACACAGGCTTTGCAGATTTGGAGAACAGTCCCCCTACCTCTCTCTCTTCCTGGCTTCTCCGTCTGTGATATGAGGGAGCATGTGTTTAAGTGGGTGGGATTGGGCCTCCCATCCCAAGGGCAGAAACACTGCTGTTGGTGGGGGAGGAACACAGAACTCAGGAGATAGATTTCCAGGGCACTTGGTGAAGGATAGGATGTGGGCGAGGAAAGAGTCCGGGCTGAAAATAGACAGGAGGACGAAAATCTGCCCTTGACCTTGTATCCTTTCATTTTCAACTTTTGAACAAACAAATATTCTTTGTAGAAAAAAAAGTCCAGCCAATTTCCTTAGAATTTTTCTCCTCAAATTCCTCAAAAAGCAATTCCAAGACCATTTGACTCTGAGTCTGGAAATCTTAGTGGTTTTATTTTTCTCTTTTCTCATTTAACCTGAACATGTTGAGCTGAGCATACTGTGAATATCCTTCCTCTAGAACCTTCTCTGAGCCCCACTTCTTCTCCCTAGGGCTACACACTTTCCTGGACCTCTGTTTTCTGTACAGTGGGAATAGACTAACAAGTGGCAAGGGTCATGTCCGTGAGTCTAAACACGAAGGATTCCTCACCAAAAACAAAAGATGAGAAGGAAGAGGAGGAAGAGACAGCAGCCAATAGCAGCCACCTCTGGGGATGAAAAGAAGTCAGTCTGTGTAACCGCTTACCAAGAGCTATTTGATGTCCATGAGCAAACAACGGTGCTCGGACGCTATGTATGAAACCCAGTCATCTCAAAGCCGTCTTTGCAGTCACAAATGAATGGATCGATCGGTGAATGAATCCGGACATGTGGAGCGCATTTTACTCGAATCACATGGTTTGAAATCAAAGGAAAACTTCTGTGGGGATGACAAATAAACAGCAAGAGGGTTTTCTACATTTTTTTATTATTGTTTTTGGTGTTAAGGCCTGGAGCCTGATAACTGAACGGAACGAGGTTGGACAAACATGGGACCAGGTGGCTCATTGTGTTTAATGAGAACATAAACCTCAGATTTCCATTACGGCATTCAGCTGCCCGAGGTGGAAGTGTGGAGAGAGGGAAGGTATAAACAGGTGGACCTGCTTCTCCATGTACCCAATAAAGTCTTGGAGGGAATTTTCCCTGGGGAACCAGTAGCTAGGTACAACAAACTAAATTCTCTTTGGACGGTCCATCAAACTGATGGCTCACTAGGACTCCAAGGTTCATCACATATTGCTCCCTGCTGGTGACATGTAACACTTTCCCAGGCACCTGTAGCCTGGCTGCTGGTGATATGGTTATAGCAGCCATAGCTGATGTCTCAAACCCTTAACTGTGTGTCAGACATCCCAGGGCCTTGGCTTTGTTACCTCTTTCTCTTGATGGTGACGGAACTATCCTCTCTATAGGTCAGGGAAGGGAGGCTGCAGGCTGTCAAGTCCACTGTCTACCGTCTCCGGTGGTATCTTCAAACCCCAGGACCTCCCAGTGTGGAGTGGGGTAGACAGAGAAGGGCAGGTGTTCGGGCTGCAGGGAAGAACAGTGAAGAACCCCAAGTGGTGAGCCTCACAGTATGTAGGGGGAACCTCTGTGGTTTGCTATGGCAGAAGATGGGGCTGGAGGGACCTGGACCACAGGCAAACCTCTTAAGGTGCCAAATGATGCAGCACAGTCCCCAAAGGCTCCCTCCCACAGCTGTAGAGGGCCTGGCACAGTGGCCAGATTGTAGCCCCGAGACAAGAGNCCCCGAGACAAGAGCCAGGAACACAGCCGGGCGGTGACAACGTCGGCAGGATAGGGCCTAACTAGCTGCGAGAGGACAGACATGTCGGCTGCTGGTTGCCTGTCCAGGAAGAGGCAGAAGACAAAAGAAGGGAGCTTGCCAGAGAAGCCTCCCTCAAAATCCTATGGGATAGCCTAGCTACTGCTGAGCCCTGGCTTCAGAACTAGCTCTCGTCATCTGGACAGGTTCCTCGGTCACACAGCACCTTCCTGTCTGGATCAACTTTTGGGAAGACTCTGAAACGTCAAAGCCTTCCCCATTCATCAAGGCCAAGAGAGCCACCCAGCTTACCCGCAGCCTTAACTCAGGGTCAAGGGCTGCAGGGCATCCGATCTGTGATCTGTTCCTCGGCAGCCTACATGACCACATCCCTCCCAGTACAGAACCCCTTTCTGGGGGGGAGGGGATTGGGCAGGGATTCAAGAACAAAATGCTGCTTTCTCGGCTCTTGAGCCAGAGCCAAGATTTAATTTTTCATTTTAAAAAACATGCGTGGTCAGACCACAGCTTGGGAATGGAAACCATCCTCCAAGCAGCTCGCTCTCTCCCACACTTTTCCCACCTGCAGAGAAGGCAAGCCTCCAGTGGGGCGGTGTCAGCATCCTGGCTCAGGAGTGATTGCAACTTTAGTTGGTATCCGTGGGCCCCAGCACAGCTCTGGAGTCTCCACAGCTACCTCTGTGACTGTGTTCTTGAACCGTGTATTGGTCTTCTCACACCAGGGAGGCTGAGGCAGGAGGATGGAGGTGGAGGCTAGCCAGGCTGTATGGTGAGACTGTCACACAAGAGAGAAAGGGGATGGAGGAGGGGAGAGAAAGAGACTGGAGATACGGAAGCGGCCAGATGACAGGTGTCCAGCTGCATATGCTGAGTGTCGATTGGCAAACACTCTACATTCTCCAGCCTTAAGCACAGTCAAGTCTTTTTATCTAGAGGGGGAAAGTGATGTCATCAGTCACTCAGCCTTCACACCTATGTTCCCTCCCTGTCTGGCCAGGTTCACAGACACTTTACAGAGAATGGGAAGCTTGGAGACAGTGCTACTCTTAGCAGGTCACAGGAGCACTCTGCCCTTGATGGTCTTTCTCAGACTGCAGGCAATGGTCACAGGACCCTCATAAATACCAACATTCTTGGATGCCCAAGCACTTTACAGAAAACATTTGGTATTTACACAAGGCTTTAGCAACTTCTCCTATCAGTGGTTTTCAACCTGTGGGTTGCAACCCCTTTGACAAACCTCTTATCTCCAAAAATATTTACTTTATGATTCACAATTGTAGTGCAATTACAGTTACGACGTCTCAATGGAAATAAGTCTATGGCTGGGGGTCACCACAACATGGGGAGCTGTATTAAAGGGTTGCAGCATTAGGGAGGCGGCCATCCACTGGCTAGACCATGGGTGATGTAAGCAATTGATCCATGGAAATGCTGTGTGAATGCTTGGACTGCCTTGCTTAAGGGACAAGGGCAGTATGAAGTAGTCAGTAGGATTCCTTGTTCCCACCCAGTCCCTCTGTCACTGCTTCCACCAGAGGACAAGCCTGTGAGCACAGAGGGCAGCTGTGTTCTCTGGTGAGGCAAACACTCTTCAGAACAGAGGAACCAGCCTGGAAGGGGAAGAGGGCTTTCTTTCTTTCTGCACTTCAAGGAGAGAGAGGGCCTTGTGCCCCAAGAGACTAGAGTTGCTTGGCCTTCAGGAAGAGAACACTCTACTCTAACATTAGGGGGCTGCTCGTTGGGGTTTATGTCCTGCCCAGTTCCCCACAGCCAGCAAGCNATGTTAGCCATGTGGCTCAGTACCTTTCACAGTGGGGCAGATCACATGTTGTTTCTTTGGAGTCTGGGCAGGAGTAGGAGGAATGGGCGTCCTCCTTCCTAGAGTTCTTCTGTTCTCATCGCCCTGCCTCTATTTCCTGTCTGGTTGACCTGTCTATACTCCCTGCCTGGCCAATCAGCGTTTATTCAAAATATGATTGAGAGAATACAGACAATTCTCCCGCACCACTCTACCATTTCCAAAATCTTAGGTTCGGAAGTGTGAAGAATTGGCTTGTCTGAAAGGAACTAAACCCAAGCACCAAAAGGGTGGCTTCCCATGATCATGATGGACCCCAGAGGAACAGAATCACCAAGGCACATGGCCTGTGGCCAGACCCTGGGAAAAGGACTGGCTATAAAATTTTCAAGACCTGGTACAGTGAACACGGGGATGTCTTGCTCACAAAGTATTCAGAATCTCTGCCCAGTGATGTCAGGAACAGGGTGTGAGACCCTCTAGAACACAGCACCTGAGCTGTTCTCAGAAAGCTGCTGTGCCAGGCTTCATTAAAAGTCTGCAATAATTGTGTTAACTATGTCTTGGGCACTGTGGCCCAGCCAAGGAGAAACACACAATAAACCCTCACATGAGGTGAACTCTCATGGTTGATACCAGTCACATGGAGTGCAGCTACAGCAGGCATAGTGCCATTCCCAGGCAGCTCCACCACCCACAACTGAGGTCGACCAGTTGTCTGTGCTACTTAATGAGTGTGTTCATTCACAAAGGATACATCAGTAGCGTGTCAGTCTCAGAAAATAGTAGGGGTCAGTTCCCAGGAAGAGGCCTCAAGGATGATGGGTATTAAAAAGGACACTGAACAAACCTTGGGAG
>LOEQ01001016.1:115044-127555 GCA_001685075.1 Bramus lutescens | reverse complement strand
AATCATGTGATGTTGCTATTTTTGATCCAATGTCACTTTCATACAACCAGAGACGGTGGGAGGTTCTGCTTGCTGCCACCTCACCTCCTGTTCTATCAGAAATTATTCAGACCATTTTCCCCCACAGTGGTTGCTGTAATAGGCCTGGTCATCAATTCAGGTTCACTTGGTTGTGAACTAGAATTCACCCATGTGGGGACACAGCTGGAAGACCATGCTCACACAGGCACATACAGACTGGGCATACATCCCAGCATGCAGACCTGCCACCAACAGCCGTGAAAAGCAGGGAGGCCTGACACTGCAAGGAAGCAGACCTGGACCTTACTACTGGTTCATTAGCTGTGACTTGCATGGTGGGGCTTAACTTCTCCCATTTCTTTATACCCATCAGCACGGCAGGAATTTTTGAACAGGAATTTTTGAACTGGGAGGAAATACTGTTTGTCTCATGAACTTCTGAATGATGGAGAGCATTTAATCTAGTCCCCCTTCTGAATCAGTCCTCTAGGAAGCTCAGAGGGCAATGCATAGTGTCTATTACATGCTCCCTCCTTGTCTCCCCAGCTGAGAGCCATTTAGTGCTCATAGATGTGTTGATTCTGTAGCCGGTTCCTGTGCTGAGTCAGGCCCTGGCCAACTGTTCAGTCCACCCTCCCAAATCAGGGGCTTGTGAGGCAGCCACTGGCATACATTCCATCTGCAGACTCTAAAACACTAGGGGCGTCAGATGGCTCAGTGAGGAAAGGGACTTGATGTCAAGACTGAGGACCTGAGTTTGAGTCCCAGAACCTGCTTGGTAGAAGGAGAGAACTGACTCCCAAAAAACTGTCCTCTGACCTCCACATAAGTGATGTGACATGCGTATGCCCCACCACATGAGATAGATGGATAGATACATAGACAGACAGAAAGACAGATAGATGGGTAAACAGATGATAGATAGATGATAGATGGTAGACAGAAAGATAGATGATAGATAGATAGATGCTAGACATATAGAAAAATAGGTAGATGTTAGACAGACAGACATACAGACAGACAGATAGATAGATGATATACATATAGGTAGATATAGGTAGAAAGATATAGATAGAATATAGATACAGATAGAAAGATAGGTAGGTGGATAGATAGACAGAAAAATAGATAGATGATAGATTATAGGTAGATAGGTAGGTAGGTAGACAGACAGATAGATAAGTGATAGATAATTTTAAAAAGAAAATTTCCCAAGTCTAGGAACATGGAAAAAGTGATAACAAGATGTGAGTCTGTGTCTGTGACTCCAAAGGACCCATCTCACCTTTCCGTCCCACTGCCAAAGGCAAGCAAAGAGAGACTGTATCCTCCATCCCTGGGGCCATTCCTCCTCTTCTCCTATTTTCCTTTTGCATCCCTCCATCTCAGACTGTCACTCTACCTGAGGTGCTGCTGGTGGTGTCTTGGTCTTTCGTAACCTGAGAGGCTGGTAGAATGCCATAATTGGTGTTAGTCATCAACTTGCCAGAATCTAGAACCATCTTCCTTTGGGCTTACCTACGGGTGATTATCTTGATCACGTTAATTGATGCCAGAAGATCCATCTTGACTGTGGGCAGGACTATTCCCTGGACTGGGATCCTGCATTGAAAATCATGGAGAAAGCAAGCTGAGCACAAGCAAGCGTGAGTTTGTCTTGCCCTGCAGCTAGCTCCCTTAGGGCCCCACAACTGTTACCTCCCTGCTACAGTGGACTGGAACCTGGAACCGTGTGAGCTCAACACACCCTTTCTCCCTTCAGTTGCTTTCTTTGGATTACTTTATCAGAGGGACAGGAAACAAAACCAAGACATTGAAATAGCAGTGAACCACAGACGGTGTGCTCACTCATGCCTTCCTCACCCAGACTACCCACCATGACTGTGCAATAGGGTTGCAACCCCACCTTACGTGTGTGAAAACAGGTTCTAGGAAGCTGGTGTCATTGGCTTGGGTCAGGGTGACCTCAGAGTCAAACAAACAAAAAGCGGGGTGTAGCAGTAAGTGGAAGCAGGAAGAAGCCTGGACTGTGTACCTTTGGGGGAGCATCCTGAATGTCACTAAGCTCTGTGCTGACATTCTATGTGGGGTGCTGGCTTTCCCTCTACCTCAGTTCCCACTGAGCTACTGCCTCAGCCCTGGCATTCTCATGAGCATGAAAAGGCACGGAGGTCTTTACTGACTCGAGCCTCCCACAGCCTGAACATGGGTAGATGCTGTTAACAGATGACAGAGACATGCATGGCACAGAGATGAGCTCTTGATCTTGGGCCTCTCTGCTTTCAGGGGCCATGGATTCCATCCTTGACTACCACCAGGGTGAGCCACACTGGGGCCTGATGGTGACCCAGGCAGCTGAGGCCAGGACTAACTTTCTATCCCAGAGATACTCCCAAACTTTCCCTCCTTTTCTTGGGAGGTGAAGGAGCAAGAGATGGCAAGTGTTCCCTTTCCTGAGAGCACAAGACACCCCTACTTGGAGAACAAAGGATAAGCCCTAAAGCGCAGCCTGTCTCATGTCAGCATGAATGGGGAGGCAAAGGCTTCTGGCATTCTCATGTGACAAGCCCTTTCAACATGGTTCTAATCTGTACCCAAGTCTTATAAGTGATCGTTTACACATAGATGCACACCTATTCTGCAGGTAGAGAAAGGCTCAAGGACCCAAAGTAGCAGGTCTAAGGTCCCGTGGGGCATTTGTGGTAGAGCTGGGATCTGATCAAGTTCAGTTGAAGCAGTGTGCCCAAGGACCCTTCCTCAGCTGGACTCTCCTCCTGTCATATGGAGGAGACTTCTTGGCCTCTTCCACATACTTGCTCTCACGGCCCAGTTTAGGCTGCACTGCCAAGAGCTCAGACCTGATTTGAATTTGGGGTTCTGTTCGCTACAGCTCAGCAAAGGTTTTTTTTGGAATGGCCCTTGCTTTTCCAGTCTTTGAAGACGGTTCAACCACACAGTAAAACGTAGGTCTTTGCCGCAACAAAAGGCAGAAATATCACCAAGGAGTAAACAGAATTCCTTGGCCTCTTCGGAGCATGTGTCAACATCCCTCCCCTGTCTCTCCTCCCCTCCCCTCCCATCTTCTCTCTCTTCAGGTCTAGCTCTTGCCTTCTGGGAGGAGTCTTCCTGCTCTATTACTGGCAGGTTGGGTCAGAGGCTCGGCTGGCTGCTCTCAGCAGCTCCAGCCCAGAAACAGACACCACCTCCAGCAGCTGAGAAGGCCCAGGATGGCTTCCTGACACCACAGTGAGCCACATGGAAAAGCCATTCGGCAGCTGCCGTCCCTAACCCTGCCCCCTGGCACACATGTGTGGCAGGCCATGGCTCCAGAAACAGGCCTTCCCAGAATGAAAACTTATGGGACATATGCAGAACAGCTTGACTTCAATTGGAGGTGGAGCGTAAATGCATTTGAAGTAATCTTATTCAAAATAAATTTTTGTGGAGCACAACCATTTACTACCACATTTCTATACAAGCCCTCACTCCTAAGCGGGCTCAAAACATGATGGAATACATCAGCCAGACACACCCCCTTGGGGACCCCGACTCACCAAGGGCGCAGTGTTCACAAGCAATGAGTGTGCAGTGTGTGCCTGTGTGTGTGGCTGTGTGTGTATGTGCATGTGCAGGCATGCGTGTATGTGGACATAGATATGTGTGTGCAGCTTGTATGTCTATACTTATTTGTGTACACATTTGGATGTATATTTGTACAGAAAGATGGCCTATACAGGTGACTATGTGTGTAGGTCATGAGTTTGTGAGTAGGTCCCCATGGCGTCTGACCCTGGCCATGCCATCATCCTAATCCGGGAGAATTCTGCAGTAGCCTCTGTGTGAGAGGCTCGTGGTCCTCATGAGTAACTAATGTCCACAGAGGAGAATGCACCTCCCTGTGGGGTTGTAAGGATGAACAAGAGCTCGGCACGCACAGCAGCTGGGTGACAAGGGCAGTGTAACATTCCCACTAAGAGGCCCTGGTCCCCCAGGAGACACCAGCTGTGAGCTTAGCCCAGAGAATGAATGTTGCCTTTGCCCTCAGCAAGTCCATGCTGACTGAAGACCCTCCCTCCATTTTTGCCTCTTCCTGGCCTCCAGTTTTGTTTAGTCATCCTTTGTGTTTGGTGGTCTGTGGAGACCTTTCTAGGGAAGTATACTGAATGCTTAGTATTTATTGTTTTTTCTTTCCAGTCTTTAAAACAAGACCCTTGGGTTATGGCAGCAAGTTCAGGCCTGGACTGCCTGCTTTGCTTCTTGGTGTCCAGTCTAGGGACATCTGGGGTCAAGTAGTTCTTCAATGTGGAGTAAGTAACCTGTGTGGACAGCACACCTGACCTCTGCCCACTGGATGCCAGTGTCTACCCCTAGTTCTGACAAAATGTCTCCAGATACTGTCAAATGTCATCTGAGGGACAAAGTCACTCCTGCTGAGGACAACTTTTCTAAACGGTGCTCATATTCTACCAGTCTACACCCCTTCCCCATGAGAGGGGGGGACAAGGTCCCAGACCTTACAGTGTGTCATCCTACAGGAGTCTCACAAGCAAGCCACCAGGAAAGAAAGTATCACCAAGGACTTATGACAGGGCACTAGACATTGAGCCAAGGATTACTGGGAAAAAGAAAGCCCAGATTCTGCAGCAGACAGCCTGGTATTAACTCCTACAGAAAAAACAAGAGCCACGAACCTGTAAGACAAGAGGACCATTGCCATCCCAAAGCACAGAACAGGCAAGGGATGTCCTCTCCTTCCCCCAGTGGACACTTTCCCCAATTCTGGGATCAGCTACCACAAATACCACTGATCAGCAATGCCACTGCCTGGCTTGCCTTCTCTCTTTGGATAAAATGAAAAGGTAAGAGAATGATCCCTGGGAGCCTCAAGCATAGGCGCTGGGTACTTCTGAGTTGAGGACCTCAGGGGTACTGCCATTGCTTGCTCCACTCATAACAGTTGTCAAACTCATCCAAGGGGAAGCGGAGTTCATGAAGACAGACTCTGAAGACATCAACTGAGCTGTGGAATTCTGGTCTTAAGCGTTCTGACTGCAGCCACTGGGGACACTTGGAGTGCCATTCACATTTGCTTAATACGGCTCTAGGGGAGTTCTGGGAAACGCACTGGGCTGTATTTTTCAATTTCATTAGTCACCAGTCACTGGGCACATGGCATCATCACAGCCGGGCACTGTGGCTCATAAGCAGCTGAATACCTGAGATCAAGTGCAAGAGGGGGGGATCCCAGCTGCCAGATTTGGGGGCAGAGGGAAAGAAGAAATCTGGAATGTGTTTCTACTTACTGTCCATTCCAGTAAAACGAAACGATCTCTCCCCCAAACATGTGTTACTACTTAGGCCAGAAACTGTATATATTGGTCTAAATCCAGAATGGTCTATGTGACATACTACTCTGTATGACAAAATTACTACAACCTGCGTTCTCTGTAGAGAGCCTGCTGCAGCACTGCAGGATGATAATTTGTTATACAGCAGAAGTACATAATAATTTCATGTTAGTGTGGGCCAAGCCTAGGGGTTTTCAAAAGGAAATCTGGGGTGCATATGGATCAGAGCTGAATACGTGGCTTCTCTCACCTCCACCCGCTCACACGCAAATGATGAGTGATTAGGAAGGGGTGGGGGAAGATGGGCGGTATGTACAACATACTACTTCAAAGTGATAAGAACACACACACACACACACACACACTCAAACAGACCTCAAATCCAAGACAGGTGGCAAGCCGGGCTTTTCATCAAGGAAACATCAGTGCCCAGCCAGTTCACCCACCAAAAGGAGGGCAGAGAAGCCAAAATAAGGAAATATTCCCCTTTCGGCACTGAGCTATAGCAAAGAGGTCCAGAGTGAAGCCATGTGAAAGTCTCAAGACACCCCCACAAACCACAGCCCCCAGCTTCTGGCCCTTGTCTGAGCTAAGGTTTCACTCCAAAGCCGGGCCCGATTCCAGCGTTCTCATCTGTCCCCGTAAGCGGCTCCGACAGATCACTCCGCAGTACACGGATTCTCCTTGGGATAATGCCTTGGGAAGTTGTTACCTGAAATACGACCCAGTTGGAGTGTGTTACAGCGAAGCGTTTCTGCGTGACACTTTCACAGAGCGGGGCTGCAGAGTGGGAGGAAAATCCATGACTGTGACTAGAGAAACTGAACCGGAGCGTGGGCCCGCTAGGCTGCAAAACGTGCTCAAGTGTGACGCCATTTTCCCTGTCCTCTCTCATCCTTCCGTCCTTCTTTCCTTGGCTTCTCCCTCCCTCTCTTTCTCTCTCATGGAACAGTTTTGCATATTGGGGTGGTGGGGTGAGATCCGGGAAACTGTATGAAATTTTCTCTTCCTGGGTATCTTTCCCCTGGAGAGCGAGGATTTTCAGACACCCCTCAGGTGACTCACCAGACACACATCTTACCAATGTGAAACTTACAGAAAATGGGTGAGGCTCTTCAGCCCACTTCAGGGTCCAAGCTGCCTTCCTTAGGCAGCCAGACCTGGGTCTGGAGATCAACGAAATCTATCTTCCTACAGTTTTTTGTTTCAATCAATCCTGAGACATATTTTGCCAGGCACTTCTCAAGATTTTTAAGCCAGCGGGTCCTTTCTGGCAAATGGGATCCATATGTCCCCATTCATTAATATTAAGCCAACGAGGGTGCCATTACGCAAGCACACTTTGATGCACTAGGCCTGCAGCGTTTGAAGGCCCTTTCCTTCCACAAACAGGAAGTTTTCCCTTCTTAGGGTGTATGGAGTAAGGGGTCAGCTCCCCCAGAATGTGGGAGGAAGCTCCAGGCTGTGTTTGATTTTTGCTTGGCAACAGCCCACCGAAGCCCCTTTCAGCCCCTGCCCCAGGGTCAGGTGGGAAGGCGTCTAGGCCATTTTGGTCACACCCATGGACTCAACCATGTCGCGCAGTGGGCTCAGCACTTTCCTGGGTTTCCTGGGCGTGTTTACTACCACTTTGATGGGATGAAAATAGCTCTATGCTGAGGAGCTGGTGGGGACGTTTGCCTACATTCAGGGCTATAGCATAGATGTAGCCTGTGGCCTTTTCCCAGTAGAGCCAATCCCAGGCAGGTAGACAGCATTCCCAGACCTCTGTGGTGTTTGAGTATGCCAACAGAAACATCAAGAACCAGTCTGCCTCTTCTGAGGTTCATGTGGACTCCATCACTACCACTGGGCAGGGTCAGGAGGCAGTAACAGAGGTTTGGACAGAGGCAATCCTGGGTGTGGCGTTCCATCTTGGAAGACCCCAACCTGGAGACTCAGTTTCCCCTCTTGTGAGCCTTTAGGCTCAAAGAGGTCAAAGCACACCGCAGCCTGGAACCAACATCTGCCTTGTCCCACTCTTGCTTCCATCAGTGACCCAGACCTGTTTCGACCATACAGCCCTTCCTTCACCCTGGTCCTTTCGCCCTCGCCCACCTATGTGGAACTGAGGCACCGGCAGGCACCCTCTGGATGCCCTGCACATGGGAATGGACACATGGCTTGAGACCATGACCGAAGGTCCTACAGATTTTCTAGAGCCCCTGGGAAAGCAAAATTACCTGGAAGCTGGAGGTGCTAAGTGGATAGCCATAGGCCTAAGCTACAAGGGACAAAGACAGACACCTAGGTAAAAAGTGCTTAAAGGCAAAGCGAGCACAAGGAGGCAGAGCCAAGAGGTGTATTTTGGTAACATTCTTTAAGCCCCTGGGCTCAGCCTGCTTGAAACTCCCATCTTGGCTGGGTCAAGGTCCCAAGCTGCAGAGAGCTACAGGCTTACTGGCATGGCTTTATCCCTCACCCTTAGAGATTCTCCGTGACATCACCGGACAAAACAGTGATCTCCCTCAGCCCTGTCCTGTGCAGCAATCCGTCAAGTCCTAGCCTTCCTGCTCACCCTAACTCTCAGAACAAGCCTCCACCTTTTGTGTCTGTGAGAAAGGAAGGCATGGCTCACCTTCTGCCCCCACACAGCGTCACAAAATTGTTCCATATACATACCTGTCCTTGCTTGCCGTCTCCTGACAGGAGGTGAGACAGGTTGTCCGTTGCCCTACCCTGGGCAGGAAGGAAACACTGCCTACCATGACCTGAGGGCAGCCCACAGGAGTGGAGAACTGAACACGGTCTCTACACTCCCCCCAACACACACACACACACACACACACACGCACACCGCTCTGTGCTCTGCTGTGACCAAGTCCTTCAGGCTGATTGCCGTGAGCAGTCCCCATGTGTGTCACGTGCTCAGCCTGGAACCAGAGCTTCAACACCCTAGTACAAAGATCAAAGGGGATTTCGTCCTGAGACTCCAGCAAGCGTCTGGGGATAAGCATGGGGTGACTCTCTGAGGGACCCTGGAGGTCTGCAGGTGTGTACCAAGTGTCACCTCCCACACAGTTATCTACCTAGTCCTGCCCCTGAAAATAAGCCAAAGCCTGGTTTATGTCTAATCCCAGAGGGTACAGAAGCCATTTGTGCCATGGAAAACCACGCCCACACAACAAGGAGCAAGGTAGGGCCCGGGTTGCCAAACTTCCTAGCAGTTCAAGGATATGGAGTTTTGTGTATATGTGCGTGCGTGCATGCGTGTGTGTGTGTGTGTGTGTGTGTGAAGCTACAGGACTTTAAACACTGCTAAGAGTGGACGTCAACCATTTCCATTCTGCAGGTGGGAGGCATGTAAAAGAATAGCACATGAATTAGCTTAGCCTACACACTACACATATGCATCTATATCAGAACATCTGGCCACACACTACAACTACAAACACAGAAGCCCATTAGCCTGGAATGCTTTGACACTACAGCGTGCAAATCACACCTCTGTGCCCATTGTGCTTTTTGCTTTTATCACAGAATTCAACAAATTCCCTGAGGTGCTCCACACTCATTATAAAATAGGCTTTGAGTTCGATGGCTTTGCCTAGGTGTGGGCTAGGTAAGTGCCCTAAACCAAGATGGGCTGGGTGAGCCTGTGCTTTCAGTGGTCAGATGAAACAGTGCATTTCAGCTACAATGCGCCATGTGTTATCAGGGTGTAAGCCCATCCCAGTCAGGCTGCACCCAGATAATTTCACTTGCAAAGGTAAATCAGTGTTTTAAAGTCTCCAAAATAGAGAGTTTGTGAAGTTACAATGTTGACATATTTTCAAAATCACTTGTAAAGCTGAACAGTACACCCAACCAAACACGTAGTCCGGCTGTGGGTCACAGATCTGCATTGGTGATCTGGGTCAAAGAGGTGCAGGTGTGTGTTGGAGTCAGGTACGGTCGGAAATAATAGGGAGGGAGGGAGGAAGGAAATGGATCTCTGTAGAAGAGAAGTCCAGCCCTTGTGAGGAGCAGATGTCTGCATTTAGCCTGTGGACACACAAACACACGCACATACATGCATATACTCATATACATATATATGCACACATATACATACTCATACACACTCTCTAACACACATACACTCACACTTGTGTGTGCCACATACATATACACACTCACACAACACATTCATGCACACTTACACAGACTCTCTCTCACACATGTACCCACACACACTGCCCAAAGCTAAAACTTACCATCCCTATGTCTGTTTTTCTCACCCCTGATCCCACAGCACTGGGCAGTAGGAACAGAATGCCAGCCAGCCAAACATTAAACTCTGAATTCTCTAGACACCACATTTATAGCATGAAAGGGAACAAATAAATTAATCTTAATAACATTTTCTATTTGGTCCAATACATCAAAAAGAAATTACAACATCTGATCAATATGAAAGTTCATGAGACATCCCTATTTTTTATATTTGCTCTTTCTTCACACACCATTGAATGTTTTGTATGTTGAATGCATCCATCTCTGATGTGGGATTCCCCTCTGTATGCTGTGAATACCATTGGTTAATAAAGGCTGTGTTGGGCCTGCGCAGGGCAGAATAGAGGTGGGGGGCACTAAACTGAATTCGGGAAGAAGGAAGGCAGAGTTAGAAGAAGCCATGGAGCTGCCGCCAGAGACAGACATGCTGGAACCTTGCCTGTAGGCCACGAACCTTATGGTAAAATATAAACTAATAGAAATGGGTTAATTCTAGATGTAAGAGCTAGCTAGCAACACGCTCAAGCTATTGGCCAAACAGTGCCAGTGATTTAAATAATATAGTTTCTGAGTGGTTATTTCAGGGCTGAGCCGGGAACAAACAAACAGGTTCCTACAACACATCTCTAATGGACAGCAGCAGTACCAAGCTTGGCCTGGTACCTGGAAGATGAATATTGGGCAGTGAGACCCAGATCACCGTAAGTGTCCAGTAAGTGAATAGCTGGGGACCTCAAGACTCTCCCTAGGAACTAGAGTGGACTTTGTATGTAAGTGTGAGGAATCTACTTGACTAGGTGACATTCCTGACCCTCAAGAGGTACTGGGATGCTGAAGGTCACGACACACTCCCCAGTACCTGGCACACGGCAGGCACAAAGAGCCCCCCTTGTAGAATGCATACAGGAAGAATGGCTATGAAGCTGTTGGCCCACCGCAGTAGTTCGGGTACTTTCTTGTGGTGACAGGCCCTGTTGCTCATCTAATAAACACTGCGGAAACTCCTCCCCACAAAATCCATACAAACTTATAATGTTTGGATAAAATTTCACATTTCCAGGGTCTCCGGAAACCGTCTGCAGACTTCTTGGTGTATGGATCCAAGTCAGAAATTCATAGCTTAAAACAACCATTTCTGTTTCTAACAAATGCTTATCAAGTTTCCTTTTTTCTTTGTTGTAGATGCATTTATTTAAGAATGGAAGTTAGCTAATGCCTTTCCAGCTGAGAGCGGTGTGATGGCTTTACCCATGAGGACAAGACTTTGGAATAACCCATAGGAACTCCCAATATCTGCCATCGAAACTGTCTTTTTCTTGAAGCCTTCATGTGTCAGCACCATGTCACCGTACATGTGTGTGGTAGCCGCAGATCATCCTGCCTGACTTGTTCAAATAAGAGAAGAATTAATGCCAAGCAGAAAGAGAAACACATGAAAATAATAAGTCTGCGATCAGCAGTGTCTGCCATGAAGATTCCCCACCCTTGGCTTAATGTATTTCCTAGCACCTGTTTCTGTTTGTCTGAT
This sequence comes from Bramus lutescens, assembly GCA_001685075.1. Classification (NCBI taxonomy): domain Eukaryota; kingdom Metazoa; phylum Chordata; class Mammalia; order Rodentia; family Cricetidae; genus Bramus; species Bramus lutescens. The sequence goes on along the minus strand of LOEQ01001016.1, from coordinate 116,404 downwards.
TCTGATAATAATTATGTTTACTCATATTTCATATTTGCTTCACATTTGCTTATGTCTGAATATCATGTTTGCACTATATATGTAGAATTACTATATTTACTTTTATGCATTGCTTTATTTACATTCTTATTGCATGCATGTCTGTGTGCATATACACAGGACTTTATATGTGTATGTATATATTTAGCTTATTGTTTCCTGGATTATCTCAAACTCATTTTAAATAGCCAACACCATAGACTTGAGGGGCCGTATTTGCCTTTAATCATTCCTCTACTAGAACTGGAATTGTTTTCAATTACTGCTTTTATAAATAGCATTGAAGTGAGTAGCTTAAACATACAAACACAGTTTACATGAATTTCCATACTCATTCCACATTTACCTCTGCCCCAAATACAGTCCCATGAACCATACAATATTCTCTCAGACCCTCTCTGCCTGACAGAGCTAGACCACTGTAGACATGGCAACAGTGGCTTGGTCCTCTGGTCTCTGCCTGACCTTGCACCTCTGGCCATCCCTCAGGCCTCAGATACCTCCAGGCATCTGAGCATCTAGGGGTTATCCCGGCATACTAGAAGCCCAGGATAAATGTTTCCAAGTGACCTTGAAGTCAACAGTACATCCAGGACCCCTTTCCTTTGAACAGAAGGACATGGGAGGTTTACTACACCCCTGCGCAGCTCCAGGAGCTGGCTACACAATGAAGGACCTAGCAGATGTACTCCACCCTAGGAATAGGCAGATGTGAAAGAGGTGAGCATAATAAAACAGGAGCTGGAACAAGCGTGGATGATGATTAGTAATTATCAATGGAGGGGAAGACAGGAGTCTTCAACCTGCTGAGCACACCCACCTCCCTGAGCAGCAGCCGCTGTCATTTCAGTCACCATAGCTGTGGCTCTTTCTCTTGGGCATCAAGTCTCTTAACCAAAGGACGCACCTCTCTCTCAGTGCTCCCAGGCCAGTGCTCTCAGTCTCTGTTTTCAATATAAAACCCAGGGCAGGAGTGTTGCATCAATAGAGGAGGAATCCTCATTTCCATGGACTATGCTCAGAAAAGAGACCTCATCAGGATCTATCCACCCATGCCCTCTCTACCTTCAAGGTCATGGGAGAAGTGTTCTGTAGAGTGATGAGTTTGAAAGGCATTGCTATGGATCTGCACCAGTGAGGTGAAGCATTAGGAGGGAATGAACTTGGGAGGCAGATTCAGGATGATTTCTGTGATCCCAGGGTCAACCTGATCTACATATCAAGTTCTGGACCAAACCATGTCTCACATGGAAAAGCTTAAAAAAAAAAGAAAGGAAAGGAAAAGAGAAAAAAGCAAAGGAAGGAAGAAAGAGAGAGAGAG
>LOEQ01001016.1:77989-106527 GCA_001685075.1 Bramus lutescens | reverse complement strand
AACTTAACCCATATTTCTTATCTGCGCTCTACCACGTAGCGGTACTGTTTTATTCATCACGGCATATTCATCTTCTGCTTCCTCTGTGTCTGGCTGGTGACTCCACTCCCCTTCTTCCCAGCATTCTCTGAGTCTGGCTCTCCCACCTAACCTCTTCCTGCCTAGTTTTTGACAAGTTGGCTCTTTATTAAACCAGTCTGAGTAACAGATCTTTACAGTGTGCAAAAAAGATTGCTCCACAACAGGGTTATGGATAGAGAGCAGAACTTGGTTAGCTTCTAGTGAGGGCCTCCAGCGGAATCACTATGTAGTGGAGGGCTCAGTTCTCTGTTCCTCTCCTTAAAGCACCAATGGTGCCATCACAAGGATCATCCTCATGACCTTATCTTACCTTAATTGTCTCCAAGAAGGTCTACCTCAAACACCCCAACATACAAACCTGGGGATTCTGGCACATGACTTCTGGCACTACACTAAGACATTCCTCAGCCCCCTCAAGGCCTCTGACGGGCCTCTGGGGTCTCAGGACAGGGGTTCCTGAGAAACGTCCTTGACAGCTGGGTCTGAGTGCTCACCTGAAATGGCCTGTCTCTTCCCAGGCTTCCATTTGGAAAGTCCCAGAAACGGGCAGAGGATACTGAAGCCCAGAAGAGAGACCACACGGTGATGCAAGAAGCAGTCAAGGGGCCTGGAGAGATGGTGCCGTGGTTGAGAACATATTCTGCTCTTGCAGAGGAGTGGAGTTCAATTCCTAGCACCCACATTGGGTTGGCTCACGACCACTTACAACTCCAGCTACAAGGGATCCTATGCCTCTGGTCTATGACGGCACTCTCACACATGCACACACATATAACTAAAAACAAAAATAAGTCAAAAAGCAGATGAAGAGGGGAGAGGAGAGAAAGGAGGAGGGAGAGGAAGAAGAGGAAGAGAAGGAAGAGGAGCCACTATTTCTGATGCCAAGGCAAGAGAAGCCAGCCCCTTTACCACCTGGCCTCTGACTCGCAGCCTCAAAACTGTGAAACAGTAAATGTCTGTCACTCCGACCACTTAGGCTGCTCCCCTCCACTCCGCACACTCAGCTAGACAACGGTTCTGCACCTGCCACACTCCATCTGCAATGAGTGCACTCTGGGCCATAGAGCCCCAATCTGGGCAGCTGCGTTCCCACGGGCTAGTCCTGACTGTGGAAGCAGAGATGGCTCACAGCCCCGTGACCAGGAATCCCGCATCACACTGGAACATTCAGCCTTTCTGTATGGTCTTTGTCTGCTCTGGGGCTGGGGATGCAACCCAGGCCTTGCAGAGCTAGGTTAGGCCAGTGCTCTACTGTGGAGCCACACCCCAGTCTTTCTTCAAAAAACACTTTTTTGGAGACACTGTTTCAAGGCAGACTTTGAACACTCACAAGGGTCCAGAAGGGGCCTTGAGGTTTCCATCTCTTTCCGCCTTGGCCTCTGAGTGCTGGAGTCACAGGTATGTACCACCACGCTTGGCTCTTCCTCTGAGTGCTGGAGTCACAGGTATGTACCGCCATGCCTTGCTCTTCCTTCTCTCTTCATGATGACACGGGACCTTCTTAGAGTCAGCAGCACTGTCCAGGAGTTGAAAGGCAACCCTTGATAGCTGACAGAAGATCTCATTGCTGTTCTCCAGCCACAGCTGGAGGGCCATGCTCAGCACCCGCGCAGCTTGGGAAGCTGCTTTCTTACATGTAATTCTCTCCCAGCCCATGAGATGTTGGCTTCCCAGCATTCCACTGAAAGACAAAGAAATCACTGAGCTAAAACCACTCAACCTTAGCAGTTAAGTCAAGGGCTCCAAGGCTGGGCTCCACCTTCTTCCACGAAGCTATTGCTGACAAAGCTTTCCTTTACATTTTGTGATGATCACATGTGTTTTATTTCAGAGTGGACACTATACCAGGTAGTAATGGGACTTTCGTAGTTGAGTTATGAACACACACACACACGGGGGGGGGTACATTTTTTAATTAGTTGTATACTCATCTGGGAGGCTTTTTTTCATTCATCTGACTTGCAGTTTCCAGTGTCTAAATCTGTCTAGTTAACCGCCACAGACAATCATGCATTTTGGTGTGTAGTATCTGTGGTACGAGTTATGTCTCCCTGAAAGCGGCAGCCCTCCTCTCGCCAACACAGACTGATTTATTTGCTTATTGTAATTCATGGCTAGGAAAACCTTAGAATGCTCAGAGTAAGCAAAAGCGCTTCTGCAGCTGCGGCAGATGGCCTGTCCCCCAGCACTAAGTGGGCCCTGAGCCACTGATCAGGCAGAAGGGACAGCCCCATCTTGAAGCCATTAGCGCCTCAAAGGGGCACACGCTGGATTGGGATGTCCTTGCGAGACACCCTAGGACTGGACCAGTGCCCAAGCTGACCTGTGACCCTGGAATTCGCTGTCTGGGCCCCTTGCAGGCTCGAGCACCTTCGCTCACGGGACTGGAGCCTCGCGCAGAGGAGGGAAGAATGAAGTGCTAAGAGAGACCTAATGAGCCGTGTTACAGATGTGTAAAACAGCTGGGGGGATGATGTCACAACCAACGATCTACACTCACCCTGCCGCCTCTGCTACTTGCTGCTCTTATTAAAACCAGACTCAGAGGAGGAGGAGGAGGGACAGAGGAGGCTCACCATCCCAGCTCCACCACCTTCTGGTCCTAATTAGGTAGGCCGGGCCCCAGCTGTGTCCCTCGCCTTGCCAGGTGATTCCACACGTCTAGGTCTATAAGCCAGACAAGGCCTATGCCCTTCAGCCATCTCTGGGGATGGGGGTGGGGGGATTGAATTTGTTGAACGATAATCCCGACAACCCCTAGGTGTCTGGGAAGAAAAGTCCTTAGGGAAGAGATCTGCAAAGGGCAAGGACAAATCACAACTTTTGTGTACTTTCCATTGGGGTACGATTCCAAAGGAGCCCCATGTCTGATGACATCAACCCCTGCCCCGGCCATGGGCTTGACACTTGTTTTCCAACGTGATCGTAAGGGATCATCCTGTCCTCTTGATCGCAAATGTCCATTTCCCCGTTGTCTAGGCTGGAAAAGGAACAGTTTGCATGTCTACCTTGTGCCAGCAGGTTCAACAAAGCAACCCACCGGGCCTTTCAAAGACTGTGGGTGAGAAAACTGGCTCGGACAGGCAAAGCAACCTATTTGAAGCCACACAGCTGGGAAGTGAACTGGAGTTTGCCTGACCCGTCGTCTTCAGATCCATTCCCACATCCCCATCTCTGTTCAGGTTCCTGCACCTCCACCTACTCATTATGGGAGACCCTATCGCTGTTTCTCCTCAATGTTGCACTGTCTTCTGCTTATTCTTGTTTGATTGATTTTGACTTTGATATTTTCCTTTTTTTAAGAGGAGAGAGAGAGAGAGAGAGAGAGAGAGAGAGAGAGAATGTTTGCCTGCATGCATGTATGTGCAACACCTGTATTCTTGATGCCCCAGGAGAGGGCATTCAACCCCCTAGAACTAGAGTTACAGACAGTTGTGAGCAACCATGTGGGTGCTGGGAATTGAACCCGGGTCCTCTCGGAGAGCAGTCACTGCTCTTAACAGAGCCCAATGGGTGTGCCATCCATTGCAGAAGTTGCTATGGGTTGTCCCATCAGTCATCTCTTTCCATTCCTCCTTGCTTGCAGAGTCAAGGCTTTGCTCTGATGTCTGCCTCTCCTCCGAGTAACTCAGGAACAGGTCCTAACCAATGCAAGTCACTCCTGGCAGTTGACTGAGAAGTAAATACCCGGAAGATCAACTGGAGGAGTCCTGGGGAAAGTTTCTCTGTGTTCAAAATCAAAGCCACATGATGAGACCATTTCACCTCTTCCTGTTTGATTGTCATATCTGCAAAGGACTCTTGGGACTGTAAGGAGAGCTAGCCTAAGAGCAGGGGTATAGGGAAAAGAACAAGGATAGCAAGCCCAGGTGTACTGACAATGCATGGGTTGTGACATTCATTTATTCATCCTGCTATCTTCTTACTGGTGTCTACTCAATAACAATCAGAAAACGGGCGTGTGCACAAAATCAAAATGGACCCTGCCTTTCAGAGCTTCCCCTAGTGAGAAAGGCAGACCTTAAATACATGTTGCACGAGTTCTAATTGGTATTAATAATAAAAACACAGAGACAGGTATTAGGGGGTGAAAGCTAAAAGATCAGAGAAACATAGCAGTCAGCCACTAGAGATCTTACCTCTACGAATCTCAGCCCAAAAAGAGACAGAGCGCTTGATCGCTTCCTCTCTCCACCCAGCCATACCCTTCCCATCTGTACAGACCTCCAGACCTCTATGGTTGGCTAATGACACCCCCCCCCGACCTTTCAGGCAACTTTTATTTGTAGAGTACAAAACCAAGTATCATAACAGATGCACATGACAGAGGTGACTCCACTACTCACTCGTATTTTCTTTTTGCTTGCAATAATTAACTACTAATTATTCAGTGACCCCAAACTTCCAAAACTGATGGACTAACATGTAGTATGACAGTCCTATAAGCCTTCATGGACGCTGTGCAGAATGACTATTTTGAAGTAACAGGTACCTGGCAGAAACTGGAGAAGGTAGTCCAGTCTTTTGTCTTTGAATCTGTCCCAGTCTGTGTGCCTTCAGAGTGACTAGAGCCTGGCAAAAAGCTGAGTCCCACGGATGTGAGGAGGCAGAGGATGGAGGCTGAGGTTGTCATGATTGACAGAAGGAGGTTGCACATGTGGACCTCAAAAACATGCCTAAAAATTTAGCATCAAACACTTCTTGAGTCCTAAACCTTGTGTGCTGAGGGAGGAGTCCAAAGTTTTCAGCAAAAAGCAGCCCTTGGGACAAAACTGAGGTGTTTTGCTCTTTTCCACCACAGGGGGATTGAGTTTGGAATCTGAACTCCATCAAATTAACTGCTTAGTGGAACAAAAACCATAAGAGTTTGAGAACCAAGTCTAGAGTCTTTATCCCTAAATCTGACTACAAGACACCCTGAAATATGAAAATCAAAATGAAACTGTTACTTGTAGAGAAAAGAATTAGAAACGAGCCCTGAGGCAATCTAAAAGTTCCAATGAACGGAACATGTTAAGCAGACACTGTAAACATTTTCAATGACTTAAAGGAAAGCATCTTCACAATGAAGGAGCAGATTGAGAATTAGAAATAGTTTCAGCCCAGAAGCTGAAACTCTCCACAAAGAAGGGAAAGAAAACCCCAAATCCCAGAACCAAGGTTACAATGTATGAACTGAAAATTTCACTGGACAGACTTAACAGAGACACAGATGAAACAGAAAGTATCAATTCATTTCAAAATAGATAATTACCTGTGCAGAGGGATGAAAGACTAGAGTGTAAAAATGTGGTCTCTGTATGTCTGCCTGATGGTTTAGTGAAAATCAGAACAAAAGCATATCAAAACCCAGTCAGCATAATTCCAAGAAATTACTTCCAGGCACATTACAGTCAGAGTGCTGCAAAAACAAAGGTAAAAAGAAAAACATTTACAGCAGCTAGAGGAGACTAGCAACATAACAAACAGTCACATAAGTTACAGCTAATCACTCACCCAAAGCACCTATGGTCAGAAGACAATGGAAGGACTCATTTAAAATGCTAATGAGAAAAGGAATTGAGTAGGCGGCAGTGGGTTTGATTCCCCAGCACTGCTGGCCCAGTATGATATATTACTAAAATATCCTTCAAAACATAAAGGACTGGCAAGATGGCTCAGCAATTAAGAGTGTGCACCACTTTTGTGAAGGACCTAAGTTCAATTCCTAGCACCTTAGTCAGGTAGCTTACAGCTGCCTATAACTCCAGTTCAAGGAGATCTGGCACCCTCTGCTGGCCTCCTCAGATACTGCACTCATGTGTATACACACACACACACACACACACACACACACTAAAAATAAATAAAATATTTTTAAGAAGGAAGTAAAGGGCCAGCAAGATGGCTCAGTGGGTAAGGATCATATTGTGAAAGGAGAGAACTAATTCTTGCATGTTTTCCTGTGACCTTTGCAAATGTGCACACACACTACACAGATCCACACCACACACACACATTCACACAAATAAATTAATGTAATAAAAATATTTAATGAAAGTAAAAAAAATTCTTAGACTAATAAAAATATAAACAATAATTTCCTTTTCTTTCCTTTTTTCATCTTTTTTGAGACAGGGTTTCTCTGTGCAGCCTTGGCTGTTCTGGAACTTGCTCTGTAGACCAGGCTGGCCTTGAACTCACAGAGATCTGCCTGCCTCTGCCTCCCAAATACTGGAACTAAAGGCATGCATCACCACCGCATGAAACATAAGAAATGATGATCTTACTTCTCTCAGGTAGAAAGGAGTTATGTCAGATGAAAACCTAGGCCTGCACAAATGAAAAAGAGAACACCAAAACCAATAAATATGTGTGTAAACACAAAAGATTAGAATTTTCCCACCATATTTATTTTAATATGGAAATTTAAGGAAAATGACCCTGCAGTGATGTGTTACCCACGAAGCTGCACGGTGCAAACTCTGAGGCATCTCTGGCCAGAGATGTTCAGTGTCTATGGCAACAACTTTACAGAATATAAAGATATAGCCCCAATCTGAGAAATTCAAATGAAATACTTAAGAGCAATTACTAGCATAAAAAATGAAAAGATACAGAAATAGAGCAATGGGGGTGTGTGTGTGGAGGAAGCAGACCAAAAGCTGGGCCACACCAATATTCACATTACATGTTAACAGTCTGATCTCACTTCAGTTAAGGGGCAGCAATCACTAGCTGTGTGGGAAGAAAGGGACGTCTACATGATACCTGTAAGAAACTCTAGTTATGAAGATATAGACAGCTGGAAAGAAAATGGGTGAGAGAAGATATAGACACAAATAGTGGGACCAGAAACTGTTCTGGCTTTAAATCCAGGCACACTAGACTATAGGGAGAAGATCAACAGGGCCATCGAAAACTGACCAAAAGCTGAGCATGGTGGCACATGTCTTTAATCCCAGCACTCAGGAGGCAGAGGCAGGCGGATCTCCGTGAGTCTGAGGTCAGCCTGGTCTACATAGTGAGTTTCAGGCCAGCCAGGGCTATGGAGAGAGACCCTGTGTCAGACTGCCTACCCCAAATGACCAAGAATGGCTTCATCAAGGAGACTCCAGATTACAAATGTTGTGAGCCCATCCCAGTTAACAGCCCTTCAAAACACAGAACTAACAGGAAAAATAAAATTCAAATCTCATCAGGCATTTTAACACCTTTCTTTCTGTAACTGATAAAAGCAACATAAATCTCTAGACTTTGGGACAAACCAAAGTATTAAGGACACTGGTCTGATAGGCATTTACAGAACCCTGCACCCAACTACTGCAGAATACATAGTACAAGTCAGGCCCATAAAACCTATCAATGGATTTGAAAGATTGAGCCCATGAGACGTGTTTTCTGATGCCAGCAGAATTAAACTAGAGATAGATGACAATACCTTCAGAAAATCTCCAAATATTTGCAAATTAAACAACACACAACACATTGTCTATAAAGAAATCATAAGGTAAGTCTAATTACATTTAGGGATTTTTAATATTAATAAAATACATCATACCAAGATTTTAACAAGAGTTTCTAGGTATGTGGCACAAACCGTACTTGGGAGGCTGAGTTAGAAGGATCAAAGTTCAAAGTTGGCCTGGGCTACATAGCCATGATGAGGTTCAATCTCAAAAGCAAGAAAATCGAAAACTATATGATTTAGTTAAAACGTCACTTTCGGAAAATAAAGAGGTTTAAAATTATATGGAAAGGAGTAGATATTTACAGATGATCATCTAAGCGTCTGCCTTAAGGAAGGTGAGCTAACTAAATGGAAAACACATCGGAGGTAAAAATAACAGCAGAGTCCCGTGAGATAAGAAGCTGACACTGAAGAACACAAAGAAGTCGACAGTCTGTCCTTTCTGGCTAAGCCTGCTAGCCAAGGAAAGACAGAGAGAGCACAATTAACAAGACCAGGGATCTCAAGGGTCACCCAGCCTGGGTACGTGGTGGGAAGCAACAAAGACACGCTCTCAAACAGAGTGGAAGCAAGAACCAACAATTAAAGTTGTCCTCTGCCCTCCAGATGTAGCCGCATTCACACACCCGCACAAACATGTTCAAGCAGCTGTGTATACATACAAAACCTAGGCGAACTGGGATCGTGGGGTGTTCCTTTAATCCCAGCACTTGGGAGGCAGAGGCAGGGAGATCTCTGTAAGTTTGAGGCCAGCCTTGTCAATAGAGTGAGTTCCAGGACAGCCACAGAGAAACCCTGTCTTGAAAAACAATCAAACAAATACTTATTCAGAAGTAAAATAATATGTGTCTGTAAGCCCAAAACACACTGAAAGGACAATAATGGCTGGACATGTGGTTTAGTAGGTAGAGTGCTTGTATAAAACCCTGAAGTTTGATTCCCAGTCACATACAGACCCGTTGTGGTGGTATATAGCAAATCCAGACTTCAGATGTGGAGGCAGGGCTGGAATTCAAGGTCTTCCTTGGCTACATAGGGAGTTTAAGGGCAGCTTAAACTACTTGAGATACTGTTTCAAAAATAAACAAATAAATGCTAACAAAATAATATTTTGAAAAATCTTTAGTATAATCCACAGCCACAGAGTTGAAACTGAACAGTTCTCTAAAATAGAGAAACACGTTACCCAGATTTCTGCAGAATGAAACAGAACATCTAATAGCCATAGATATACATGAAAACATTTCATCCTAGCAAAGCCCTTCCCACAGGCACTGTCATGGGGACACTAACAGTCCTCTAAAGAAATCTATCTTTTACAAACTCTAGTTTGATTTAATAAAACTGCATAATCCTGACACACACACATCTACAAAATAGTCTAAGATTATCACTGACCACTGTGTCTAACCCAAAATCTTTAGAAAAATATCAACAGGTGGAACCCAGCCACACAGGAAGACAATGCCACACAATAGCAGACCTGTATCAGGGAAGGGACATTCTGAAGTCTGTGCATATGTCTGACTGGATCAACACGTTCTGCTTCCCTTTCTGTGGCTGTGATAAAATACCCCTGCCGAACGCAACTGTAAGGACAAAGGGATCATTCAGCTTGTGGTTGGCATCCATCACTGAGAAATCAAGTCAGGAACTCCAGCAGCTAATCACATCACTCCCACAAACATGAGCAGAGAGAAACTGAGGCACCCAAGATGCCCACTGCTTACAAGATAGCTTTCGTCCAGCATTCTCCTATCTCATGTAGCTCGAGAACCCCTGACGAGAGATTGGTGCTGCCCACAATGGACTCAGGCTTCCTACATCAATAAGACATCAAAACAAATGCCTCCAGACATGTGCATAGGCTGACCTGATCCGGGCAATCCCTTGACTGAGGCTTTCCTTCCAGGCAGTTCCAGGTTGTGGCAAGTTGACATTTAAAACTAACCATCACATCAGAGAACGGGTAAAATTGCATGATCAAAGGAAACTGGCAAAATTAAATGTTCATTTGATATTAAAAACCTTTACCAAATGAGGAACAGAAAAGAACTTTTGGATTCTGATGGCCATCTATGAAAACTTTACAAGTAAAATTCCTGCTACTAGGGAAATATTACACATTTTCTACTTGAGGTCAGGAACTGGGCAAAGATGTTTGCCACAGCATCGTATACAGCCTGTTTCTGGATGTCTTCACCACAGCTGTAAAGCAAGAAAATAAAAGACATAGGGTGGAAATGAGAAATCCTAGCTGACAGAGATGACGACTGGTTTAGAAAATCCTAATAATGACATCAAATATGAGTATATGTGCATGTAATAAATACACATTTATACATGCAATGGGCAAGCAGGGGATTAGTGACGTGTAGGTTAATAAATGAATAGTCAGAAGCAAACAACTGATGTTATGGTAAAGGATGTTCAATAATTCTTTCATTCAAACAATTTTTCTACAGATTTGATGCTTTAACAAGATTAATAATTTTAAATTATTAATTTAGGACTGGAGAGATGACTTAGCAGTTAAGAGCACTTGCTGCTCTTGCAGAAGACCTGGGTTCAATTTCCAACACATACATAAAGGCTCACAGCCATCTGTAACCCCATTTGCAGGACAGCTAGTGCCCTCTTCTGGTCTCTGTGAGCACTGCATGCTCATGGTGCACATATATGGCAAAACATACATATAAAGTTAAAAAAAAAAGGTAAAAACATCCAGTCACATTTTTTTGCTTTGTTTTATTTTGCTTTTCAAGACAGGGTTTTGCTGTAGCTTTGGAACCTGTCCTGGAACTACCTCTTGTAGACCAGGCTGATGTCAAATTCATAGAGGTCCATCTGCCTCTGTCTCCCGAGTGCTGGGATTAAAAATGTGCCATCACCACTGGGTTTCATCCAGTCACATTTTGATAATAACAATAAAGAGAAAATGAATGGAAACGGCAGTGCCTGGGGCAAGCACATCATCACAGTCGTTTTGTCCTTATAGGAGATAAAAACGGGAGGGAGTTGAGGGTGCTGACAAGTGACCCAGCTCATCCTCATCAAGATGGCAAGATGGTTGGTTGCTATGGCCCAAGACTTCTCTTGTCTAGGACCCAAACTCAGCAACAAACCATGAACAGCTTGATTGTTTCAACATGACTTGGTTGAAATCCCATTCCTGAATCAATTCATCTACCTAGAAACACAATGCCCACTATTTGGCTCAGGCAAAAAGTAAGTATCCTATTCTTAGAGCTGATGAAGAGCCCACATCCACTTTAAGCGTATTGTCTAAATTCAGAATGGGAGTTCCCTGAAGAGTAAACAGATACGGTTGTTTCTCGGCCAGCCTGACTGAGTGCCGTACAGCAGGGACTGGCAAGGGTGCACCTATTTCTCTTCTTGTCCTTCCTTCACTCTAGTGCACACACCCAAACCTCAGACCACAGAGCACCCGAACCAAAGGCGACCTATTTACAGGCTTGGCTGAGAACGAGCCCATGTGAATTGGCTTGTTATCCAGCAATAGCACCGGTGACCAGTTCTACACACCCCAGTAGCTGGGCTCTCTTTGGTGAAGGGGAAAGCTTATTTCCATTTCCCTGCTTCTGGGCTGGCCTATAACTCAAACACGACAACAACATGCAGAAGCCATGGCATTCTTCCCTGACTCGCTCCTCCTACTGGTTGCTCTGGTTTTCCAGGTGATGTGACCCAGCCGAGACACAGAAAGCCGCACCAGAACAGCCTTTCTGCCTCAGGAGAGGGCCAGCATATGAAGAGCCCATCCAAGGCTCATAGAGCCACCCAGCTAGGTCAAGCCACCAGGGACTTGTATGAGACTTCTGCTGTGCTCCATCCATTTTCCTGAACTGCCCAGCAACCCAGGGCTTTGTTCACCCAGATCAGCACATCTAAGCTGGTACTGGTTGTTACCCAACATTACCATGGTTTTAGATAACTGACACACATATTCCCTGAAAAAGCTAGAATCTCTGAGACAACAATCCTTGACAGATAGTGTTGGACTTGTTAGTCCTGTGGAGTTGGAGGTGCTATTAAAATCTTGGTGTAAGCCAGAACTATGGAGAAACAGAATCTACAAAGTGGAAAAGGCTAGCCTGTTCCAGAGAAAGACTTGCCAGACTATAAAAGGCAAGGGCAGAAACCCTGTTGGCAGCCTCCTTCTGTTTTCTACAAGGGCAAACATAACCTGGTGCTCTCTTCCCCAAGCATTCCTTATCAGTGCCCAGGGCACTCCCTTCCTCTGAGTCCCTGTGAATGGGTCTCTGTTCCTTCTGACCACTTTGTTGCTATGAAGCAGCTAGATCTCAATGCATCTTATGGAAAACAACGGACTTCCATATGTATTTGTGAGCCCAAACTGTCCAGAGCTCCCGCACGTGGCCAGAGAGTATTGGTAGTGAGTATCAGGTCAAGGTCATGTGTCTTCTGCAGAGGCACCTTTCTCTCTGTCCCAGCAGGCCTCCTGGGGACTCAGCTGCACACACTGCCAAGGTTTATTATCGTTCTTACCATAGTCTGACTACAAATTCCCCAGCCAAGAGCCAGGCCTCCAGAGAAGTCCAGATACTATCCCATACATATCCTCCATCATGGTTGTGGATCCATCCAGGTCTGGAGAGGCGGAAGGGTTCCAACAGTTAGGAGAAACAGGAGCCCAGTTTCTCCTGAGAAAGCAACAGCCTGGGAACCTGAATCCGACCCAAGAGAGCAGGGACCATTGTTTATTATGTAGTCTTTGCTACAGACTTACTCAGATGTGTCCTGTTGAAAAACATAACCACAGGGAGACTCCAAAGAGACAGAACGGAGAGGAGATTCAACAGACCAGGTCTCTCAGAGGCTCTGAACCCCCAAATTCCCGAATCTGTTAAATTTGTACATTTCCTCTGAGCAGAATGAACTGAAACAGTGTCTTCACCAGCCCAAACTTTCAAATGTCCCCAAGTCACACAAGAGAAAAGGCATAAGGCCAACGAGTCTGCCTCAGTCTTTCCCGTGAGTCACCGTCACAGCCTTTGCCCCAGCCGTGGAAGGAGGCTGGCATCTTCATTCTCTCTCCTAAGGGAAGGGTTAAACCATGCTTCCCCTTCCCACAGGTGCTCCTCCAGGGCAAGTGAACTCAGCTTTTCCGTGTTTAGACCAAGCACCTGGGATTCCAGCCTGGCAGGTGTTCGCGCGCGCCTGTGAGCAAATCTCAGCTTTGAAAGTGTTTTTTCTTCCTGCCCCAAGTCTTAGGCCAGCCGCGCAGGTTGCAGGGTAACTGTGGGCTGGCCAACACTGCCTCTCTGCGGCACTACGCTGTGAGCCAGGGCAGATGAGATACTCGAGAAAAGATGGTGGGATCCAGCATCAGAATATCCTGGGCTAAGCCCCACCGCAGCCGCTTAGTAGTTGAGCGCCTCCAGACACAGCTTGNGCTTCCTGAGTCTCAGTGTTTGCCTTTGGAAAGTAGGTTCAACGACTCCCTCTTGCCAGAGTGTCTGTTGGTACAAGGAGATGCCCCACGCCAGGATCTGGCTCACTCCTCTCGTTTAATGAATGGTTGTATGGTAGTCAAGATTCTTGATTGCAAGCTGTGTGGTAATCAGATGGAATTTACTGGAAGGCTATCAGGGGCTCATGGGATTGGCAGGGACTAGTGATGAAGTCTGGAAAATGGCCAGAGACCAAGGAATTGCAACAGGGGCCTTCTCAAGGTCATGGGAATGGGTGGCCTACATGCCACCTGCTGCCTCTGGCTTGGAAAAACTCCCACTGTTCATCTTTCCCAAGCTCAGATCAATGGCTCAAGGTTCCAGGCCCCTGGAGATAGGATCTGGTTGCTTTTGCCTGGGTAATAATCACTGTTTGCCAGTAGCTGAGGCAGAGAGGTGGCATAGGCTGTGCTTCCATTGAGGAGGCACCCATGGTGCACAGCGAGGACACAGGGAGAATGGCCATTGGAAGGTGAATGCCTTAAGAAGAGCATGCTGGCCCCTGAGCTGTCCCAACCCACAGGTGCTCAGCGGTGGGCACTGTCATTCTGACCCAGGAAGGAAAATCTTTATTGATTAGAGGGAGCAGGCTAGGCAGAGTAGCATGGGAATCAATAAGGGGGTTCAAGTTTCCAGCTGCTAAGGGTGAGGGATGCTGAAGGGAGACAGCACCCACATCTCACTGATCCTGACAGTGACCCTGAACAAACGACATCTCTCTGAGCTTAAAGAGGTGTCATCTACAGCCTGGGCCCCCGAAGCCAAGGATCAGGATAAGCGATAGGTCCTGAGTGGGGTGGTTACTAGGGAAATGGTTTTCTTAGAGAGGCACTGCCATCGGCTAAAGGAGCCCAATCCAGGCTCTTCCAGGGCTTCCAGCAATAACACAGTTGTTAACCACTAGGCAGCCTGGGCTGTGTCCTTCTCCCCTAACATAAAGATGGCTGTGCTCCTAAAACACCCATCAAATAACAGTCTTGTCCTCGGAGGCCTTCCAGGGACATTGAGCAACTTGCCGGCTCCGCAGCTCCGTGTTTCATCTCACCTACTCGTGACTGCTGAGATGTCAGGGAAGGCCCAGCCCCGCTTCATGGAACCTGAAGTCTGCCAAGGGCAGCCACCCTCCGGAAAGAGAAGGTGGTTCGGGAAAACATTCAGAATTGACGCAGACATACACATCTCTCTTTCTCTTTTTTTCTGGAAGATGTCTTTCCATGGCGAGCCTCAAGATCCATTTTCTAAATGAGAAAATGATGGTTTGTATGAAGCAGCTGCAAGCCAGAGTTTCTACTATTTGTGAACTCCCCAGCGTTTATTGGGCCCATCATCTAGAAAGAGCCCTGCCTTACATGCCTTTAAGAGCCAGCAGAGGAAGGCCAAACAAACACGACTTTGCCACTGTCTTTCTCTGGGCGTCCAGTTTTCTCCTCCTCCCTGCTCCTTCCCCTGTGATACTGTGATGATGTCAGTCTCAGCTTGGTCCTTTTACTGGCTTTCCAGTTCCTTTAGGAGTCCCTCAGCACCACAAAGCCCGACACAGCCTGGCTCCTGCCCCCTTTCCAGCCCATCTTCTCTCTTCCCACATCCCTTCTGGGCTCTAGTCATCACTCATTCATTCCTCTTTCATTCATTCATTCCCCAAATGCTTCCTGTGCGACAACTCCAAATCAGATCCTAGGGACACCGCAAAAGGGACAAGACAAATGAGGTCCCCTTCTCATCAGAAGTCCCAGACAGAAATGGCAGAAAGAGAACAGAAGAAACAGCAACATGTCAGGCTTTCCAATGTCCCATGAGGCAAATGTCTCAGGGTGGTGGCTAGAAGGAAGTTGGGAAGGGGGCTGATGGCTCTGGGTGGTCACGAAAGCCAGCCATGTACCGGTTGAGACCAGCCATTCTAAATTATGTGCAATTTGGAACTGGCTCCGTTTGCAGCCTGTCTTGATTGAGTACATGGCCTCCAGGATGTCTGCCCATCCCTTGCTTCCGCTTCCTCCACTCAAGATGGGCACCCACACAGTTGCCCCAAGGAAGCTGTCCCCAGTCTGCTGGAGGCTGCCCCCCCTCCAGTTCTCTTGCTCTCCTCTTTCAGGGACTCTGTCTCTGGCTTAGCCTCCACCCCTCACCTGCTCAGCCTGGATGCCCACCCTCCAAGAGGAGCCTTCCTGCTTCATTGGAAGAATCAGGAAAGGAGAGGGAGGAGCCAGAGAGCTCAGGGGACTCAACTGAGACCTAGGGTTGGTGAACATCAACAATTTTTCCAGCATTTTTTTGTTTGATTAAATCCCAGTGGACATTTTCTTCCCTTCAACTCGCTCCCCTTTAACTTTCAAGCCATATGGTTCTGATTCATTTATACTTAACTAATTACAGCGTTGGTTTTGTAAGAGCTATTTGATGTCCGTGAGTCTTCCGAGCCTTTTCATACAGTTTTCTAACCCTTTTTACTGTGAAACGCAATGTGCTCTTTTGCCAGCAATAAACAGTAAGCGGGGCCAGGAGGCTCTGGTTTGGTCACCAGGACCCGGCCCTGTGGTTACAAGCAAGGCCTCCAAATTTGGCAAAATGGATTTTGTTTGTTTGTTTGGTTTTTGTTTTTTGGTTTTTTTTTAACTCCAAATGAAATTCTAAAAAGGCTCTCAAAATAAGTAAATAAATAAATAAAGAGAAGAGTGACATATAAGACAAGGGGCTCTTCAGTTATGTGGCCCTTTTCCAGAGAGAGGCCATCCTGTGGCCATGGCTCTCTCCAGGCCTCTCCCGGAGATGTGGTCAGCAGTTTTATTGCTCAATAAAGCCCAGAGGCTTTTCCACTCCAGGGTCCTGCCCCGTCTCGTCAAAGCTTAGAAAGTGGCATTTGTGTAAGCAGGTACTACTTTACAAGGATGCTGGCGTTCCGGCCAGCCTGGCCTGGAGGCAGCTCTATTTTTGTTGTTGTTGTTGTAGGAGATGAAAGGCACTGAGACCAGATGAGGCCCCCCACTTGCCAGCCCTCCATGGGGTTGTAGGCCTGCAGCCCCTTGCACTTGGGAGGGGTAGAGTTCTGTGTCGTGACAGGCCATGGTAATACCATCTTAGTATGCAGGGCTCTGAGCTGAGCCCTTCTAAAACATGGTAACTAAATGAGTGTGTGAGATGTCCTCTCTGTATCTCCCACTAGCACATGAAGAAAGTGAAGACCTAAGAGACACAGTAGGGAGTGAAGACCTCTGCCATGCCTAGCACGGCTCCAGGGACGGACCTGACTGGGACAGAGAAGAGACAAAGAAAACACAGACAGACACACAGAAAGGCTGGGACTGGTTGGACCGATGGAGAAACCACAGACCCCGTTCATTATGT
Organism: Bramus lutescens; assembly: GCA_001685075.1. Classification (NCBI taxonomy): domain Eukaryota; kingdom Metazoa; phylum Chordata; class Mammalia; order Rodentia; family Cricetidae; genus Bramus; species Bramus lutescens. Next base: position 90,159 of record LOEQ01001016.1, on the reverse strand, counting down.
AGAGTTGAACAGAGAGGTGGGTTACTGCGTACAGAAAAACAAGGAGGCGTGGCTGTTACATGCAGGTGAACAAAGAGGCGTGGTTATTGCATGCAGATGAGCTACATGCAGATGAACAAGGAGGTATGGTTATTGCATGCAGATGAGTTACATGCAGATGAACAAGGGGTCGTGGTTGTTACATGCAGAATAGGAGGCAGGTTTAGCTATGGCAGCAGGCTCTGTGAGGAAGCGTCTTCATATCATAAGCATCCAGCAGTAAGAAAGCTATGTTGAAGGAGTCTGGACAGTCTGCACACAGACCGAGGAGAGCTTTGTCATCCTTCTGAGCCTTACTCTAGGAAGAAGACTTTGCCATTTTCCGCTTAGGTCTAAGGCTAAGCCCATGTCAACAACACACGCTCATGGAGGCCTTCACACACTCAAGCCTTCCTGTGCTACCCCCAGGCACCCAGTCCCTGCTGACCTTGCTAAGGCTTCTGTTTGGGGAGCTGGTCTCAGGTGGTGGTGTTAGCAGGCATAGGAGAAGGTAGCTTTGTCAGTGGGGTCTCTGCCCTCGTAAGAGAGTGAGGCTTATTGGTTCTCAGGAGACAGGGTCGTGATAAAGCAAGGCTACCCCCACATGCTTGGTCTCTTCTGCAGATGGCCAGGTCTCTTTCCACTGCTCTCCTGAGCTGTGACTTAGGCAGGGAGGCCCTTGTCAGGACAGCAGCAATACACTATTTGGACTTGCCAGCTACACGTGACTCCAAGAATCCTCTTTTCTTTAAGAAGTACTGTACATTGAGCATTCTGTTATAGCAACAGAAAACAGACTAATACAAACCCAGAGATCACAGTCCATGCAACATGGAAAGAAACTTATTCAAAGGCTCTTAAGAGGGGTAAGCTGCCTGCCAATTAAACTAGAGTGTAGGGGTCAGCTTTAGTCTGCAGAAGCATGAACCAGTATTATTGAACACCTATGTGCCAGACACGAATAGGCCACATTGTATTACGTGTGAAAGAACTGGGTTGTGGGATGTGTCAGAATGGCGTTCTCATGTGCCTGAGCTTTGCTGGTCACACAGAAAGAATCTAGAGTTTGGACCCTGCTATGTCTGACTCCAAGGTTCCCTTCAACATGAGCTGAGAGAATTGATCTTTCTTCCCCGTGGAGTGAAGGGTAAGAACTAAACTCTATGAAAAGGAGAGTGTGGAGGGCTCTTTGGTTCAGTCGGAATGAGGCCCACGTAAGATGAGTTGTGTAAACTAAACCTCTGCCCCAAGAGAAGGGATAGGAGGAGGGAGAGGGGTTTCAGAATGGTCAGCTATGGGAAGAGAGCTGTGAAAAGCCATGAACCAGGACGTGCACAAAGTGTCCCACCGAGAGTGGGGAAGCAGAGGACTCTGAGATCGGATGCCGGGTGTGAGCACAGCTGAGAAAACAGGGAGCCATGCCAACCTGGGCCGCTCAGAGGAGAAGTCGGTGTGCCCTCCCTTTGCCAAAGACAAAGGAAAGACAAAACTTCTACCAAAGGGCTTGGGAGATGGCTCAGTCTTAATATGCCTGCCACACAAAACATGAGGAATTGAGTCTGGATCCCCAGTACCTACATAAAAGGTCAGGCATGGTCATGTGTACCAGTAATCCTAGTACTGGGGAGGCAAAGACAAGAGATCCTCGGGGCTTGCTAACCTCTGGCCTCCCTATGCCCATGAACTCACACACACACACACACACACACACACACACACTTTACAGAGGTCTGCCAGAGTCCAGCCATGCTCAAGCAGGTTTATCTCATGAAAACTATTTTTTCACTTATCTTTGCAGCATCTTTCAAAACTTGGCTCAGTTCCTACCTACACTTTTGCACAGGAGAAAAGAAAAATTAAAGCTTGAAGACATAACATGACTTCCCCCACAGTGTGTGGACCCTGGGAATAGAATGGGAGCCCATCTATTGATGTCTTGCTGTTAATGCATGTCTAGTACCAGGATCTGTGCATGAGCTGTGCCCTGCTGGCACCAAGTTTAGCACCAAGTTTCTTCCTTGACTCAGAGTCTGCAACTGTCCCCCCTTTGCCCCTCTCCCTGGGCAGCAGCTGGTCCCATACAGCCATGGATGCTCTGTACAATGGTGCTTTCTTTTCTCTCATCCTTCTGTCCCACTTAGCCACCATCGACTTTGTACCTTATGACTCCAGAAGACCCATGTGTCCTCAGTCTGTGTTGCCGTTGGGAGGTTAGGAAAGCTTTAGGAGGTGCTGTCTAATAGCAAGAAGTTAGGCCACCAAGAGGGTACCTTTGGACCCTAGATTCCCCCACTCTCTCTGGCTTCAATGAGGAGAATAACTTCGCTCCGTCAGATGCTCCCATCAGGTTGTGCTGCATCACTGCAGGCTCTCGACAATGAACCAGCAAAGCAGGGACTTGCACCTCCTAAGCTTGAGTCAAAATCAACCTTTCTCCCCGTCAGTTAATCATCCTGTGCATTCGTCACAGTGGCGGTTGATTAGCACAGGCCATGAACTCCAGGACCTCAGCCTTAGTTTGAACCTTCACAGGTGCTGGTCCTCATCCTCTGACTCCATGGCAGTTTGGGGGTACTGCGAAGTTGACTCTTTCTATCAGAAAGTCACCCTCTGTTTTTTTTTCCTCAACCCCTTCTGAGGGCTCAGATGATGCCACATTAATTAGATACCCAGTGGCTGTCAGTAGTCGCTGGGACTCTAATCAAATGGTAGTACTAGGAACCTGCGGGCTGACCAGCAGCCAAGGTGCATCAGCAAAGGATGCGCTAAGTCCATCCTCTCTCCAGAGTCTCCAGAGAGACCAGAGGCTGAAACGACATCCTGTGGGAGAGCTGGTACCTTGACGGACCACCTGCACCCCAGTATCAGAGGAAGGAAAACTGGGGGTGGCACTGGTGGGTGGAGGCTAGAACAGTAGAACAGAGTGGATTGAAGTTTCTGTGAGAGAGGGCCCATGGGCCCATCCCCAGGCCATCAGGGGCTCTTCCTACCCTCCTACTCCAGGTCCCATGGGGGTCCCTTCACAGCCCTCCCTTTTCAGCAGCAATTGGCAGTCACTTGTATCTAAAGAGCCAAGCTGAATCTCCACCAAACGCTCCACGCCAAAGTTTCATACCAAAAATACGTTCCAGCTTTGGTGGGAAAGTTGAGTGCCTTTCACATACGTTCTACACACGCAGACGTCTGGGAAAATATTCCAGGAAACACAGGCTGGAAACCCTACTAGTATGACAGGCTCTGTGACCTCTGCTGTCGGGTGCTGGGTGTCCATGGGCTTCTCAGCCATGACTCTTCTCCTTACAGGAGGCAGGTGACTTCAGGAACAGCGTGGCGCTCCAAGTGCCCCCTCCCCAGCGTCTGTCACTGTGCTTCCCAGCCTCAGCCTCTCTGGTGGGCTTTTGCCATCTGGAAGTTCAGCGCCTGCTTATGGCTTCTCTTTCCCAAAATTCCCCCAAAGTTTCCCCAAAGATTGGGGATCATTAGACAGCCTGAGCACTTCACTTTGAACTTCAGCGAGATGAGAGAAATGCCAGTTGATTGGCTGTCTCTAATAATGGGCAAGAGTCAGTCTCCCCAAACACCTGGATTAAGAGTGAAGCTGAACTGATTCCTGTGAGAGGAAAATTGGGGTTCTGTCACCAAAGAGGAGGGGATGGATCTTGAGCAGAGGTTCTGACCCAGTCCATGGGACTTAAACTTTCCTCCAGTGAAAGAGATATTCACAAACAATCAAGGAACAGAGCACGTCTCAACAAGAGAAGGCCACCTGCTACTTCAATCTTCCACTGGCCTCCTGCTAGTTAGGTGTCAAGGGCAAACCCTGTCCCCATTGAGACTTAGTCTCCTAGTCTGGATGTCAGCAGCAACCCCACCCTCCAGATGGCTTAGTGGATCACTCAGATAGAAGACACAGGGCATGTCAAGGACATCAGAACATTCAGCAGATGATGATGGTGACGGTGACATCAGTATTACGATGGGAAAGAATTGAGGGGGGACACTTAGGCTGCAGGGGGGCTCCGGTCTTTGGAAAGGACCTTGGAAAGCATCTTGGTCACCTCCTGCAATCCACACGCTGAGAGACAGTATTTAACTTTGGCCAAGTTGGGGCAGCTGTGGCCGAGAAGCTACAAGACCTTGCTTGGAGGTCTGTCAGTCAAGGAAGTATGTGACAGAGATGGGTCAGAGCCCCAAGTTGGTGGCTTCAAGGCCTGTGCTATCTCACTGTCACTTAGGATAGTGACAACTCCTTCAGTCTATCAAAATGTTCTCAATGGTTCCAGGCAAGCACACCCATGACCTGGTGTCTCTGCACCCATGCTCTGGGGAAGGGAGACATCACAGCACAAGAACTCTGTTCTCTTTGTCTGAGCTGTGTTTCTACCCTCTGAGAGCCTGGCAGAAGGAAAAGAGAGCAGAGACCACGAGCCCCACCCACATTCCAAAAACAATATTAGATATGTACCTCACACACACACACACACACACACATACACACACACACACACGGACGCACACACACACACATACACACACACACACACGGACGCACACACACACACACACACCCCTCACAAGCATCCTCAGATAAGAACAGGGCTTCTCAGGGAGAAGCAGCCAGCTTGGTCAGCTCCTGAAGATGACAAGGTACTCATGTATGACCTGTGCAGCCTTAGCCATGGCGTTATCCATTACTGTTGGCCCATGAGCTATTTAAAGACACGTCTTCTAACCATGAAAAGAAGAAAGTCAAAGTGAAGATGTCTTTGTATGCTTTTCTTCCTTTTAGAGCTGAAAAAGATCAAGGAGAGCCGGAGCCACTATCCATACATCATTGGCTCTCCGAGAAACTTGACCTTGCCCAGCCCCACAAACTGTGGTGTTTCGTGTACAATGTCTCCTTGGGCCTACAAAGAATAGGATTTGAGCAGCCTTTTTACCCGTAAACTTGTGCATGGCTTCTGAATTTCCAGGAGCACCTAAAAATGATGCTGTCTAGAGATAACTGTGTCTGCCTCTCAACCTGTCAGGCAAGGTTGGTGTCACCCCTGTGGCCATTCTTCCAATTGTTGAAGTCTCTCGCTGTTCTAGATTGCTTTCTGCTGTAATAAACGCCATGACCAAAAACAAATCTGAGGGGGAAAAGGGGTTATTTCAGCTTTTACTTCCAGGTCGCCACTCATCACTGAGAGCAGGAACTCAAGGCAGGAGCTTGAAGCAAAACCCATGGAGGGATACCACTGACTGCTTCTTCACTCCCTGGCTCCAGCTCACCTAGCTTTCTCATACAGCCCAGGGCCACCAGCCTAGAGACGGCTCCACCCACAATGGGCGGGGCTCTCTACATCAACCAGGAATCCAGCCAATCTCTCACAGACAGGCCAATTGGACAGAGGCAATTCTTCACTTGAGATACCCTCTTCCCAGGTGACTGGCAGTTATGTCAAGTTAAGACAAAAGCTGGCCAGCAGGCTCTCTGATAATACAAGTTGAAAACAACAACTGTTTTCCTAGTTCCCTTGCTTCTACAGTAGTCACAGGTGAAATGCAGAAGGAAATATCTAACACATTCCTTGGCCAAAGATCCTTGCTGGAATGAGAAGCACTGTCATTCCTGGTTTGAATGGTATCCAGGTGTGATGCCTGGAGTTGCTACAGCTACAATGTAACCATGAGACGAGACGTCTACAGACAAAACCCGGCAGGCTAAAGCTGGTAGAGCCAAAGGCTGGAAAGACACCAACCTCACATGACAAGACTAATCCGTACTCTCACCTTCTTCCTCTGTAAGAGAATGCACGTATTTGATAACTAAACCACTACTGCTGAGGACACTCACACTAGCACACCCATGAAGGTACTTTTACAGGTAAGAACGTGAGACACAGGCAGAGGTCTGACCAACCCCCTTACCAAGCATAGGGTTGTTGCAGCCATTTTGTGTCCCATGTCACTTCCTGGCCACAACCGACTGGACTAGGTACAGATTCCTCACCCAAAGATCCGTCTGAGGTTCTTAGCTGGGGACTGAGAACTAGGATTCAGAAACATCAAGATCATTTCTGCCTGTGAACTTGAAGATGTGTGTCCAGGGAGGCAGGGGCTGGTGGTTCAGCTGGGCAGAGCTCTCACCTCCTGACCTACTGCTGCCCAGCTCTATATAGTCACCCTGGCATTAGCAAAGAGTCGGGTGTCGCTCTTCTGAGCTTCAGAACAATCCTTCACAGAAGGTCCCCCCCACACACACACAATCCCATTTTCCAGAAGAGGAAAAATGAAGGTCAAAGAGTTGGGATTATCTGCTTTTAAAACCACACAGCTGGTATGTAGCTGAACTAGGATTTGAACCTATGTCAAAACCCAAGCTCTCCAGCCCCCTTCCACCCCGTTATCCAAGTTTTCAGTGCTCGTACTTGAACTATACCTCTCCAAGGCCTCATGTGCACTCAGAAACCTGCGCATTTGGCCAAGCAATGGGAGAAGGCTTTCCGGAAGAGGGTCTGAGGTTTATTGATGACCTGGAGTTTGGCAAACTATAGAAGGCAACAGTTAGAATCTTGGTCTACTCTGGCTTCTGTGGTGAAAACCTTAGTCTAGGTGGCGCTGGGTTGCTTGTGAACAAGGGAAACCCATCCTCACAGTTCTGGAGGTCAGACGTTCAAGATGAAGGTGCCTGCAGGTCCTAGCTGATGATGTGTCTTCCTTGGCCACCTTCTCACTGTCTTCATGGCCGCACAAGGAGCGAGGCATCCTGGCTGTCCCTTTGACTGGGCACTAATTCCATCCACAAGGCTCTGCCACTGTGCCCCAGTCACCTCCAGATACAGTTACACCTGCTACTAGACTACAGCCCAGAATCCTGGGGGAATAAACATTTGGTCTGAGCAGAGTCCATGTTCAAGTCCAGGTGCTCTTCAGAACAGAAGTAGCTTATTGATAAGGTGCTAGGAGCTTACAGTCTGTCTGGAAGGCAAAGGCAAGCACATTCCAGGCAACACAGAGTACCACCCTTGAGCTGCTGTTCCCAACCTCTGGATCGAGACCCCTTTGGGGGTTGACTGACCCTTTAACAAAGGTCCCTTGAGACCATTGGAAAACACAGATATTTACATTACAACTCATTACAGGTATGAAGTAGCAACGAAAATAATTTTATAGTTGGGGGTCACCACATGAGGAACTGTATTAAAGGATTGCAGCATTGGGAGGTTGAAAAGCATTGGTCTAGAGCATACTAGAAAACGGTTCTACAAGGATTAACACTCCCAGCCACCACAGGATGGGATACCTGTCTCCCACCCCCATCCCGGAGAAACCCAAGACTTCCCTAGACTCCCCACTCTTCTGCTTCAAGGACTCCCGATGTCAAGGCCAGATGAAGAGAAGTGTATGCAGGATGGCATGGGGTCTTGGCATGCCCCAACCAAAAGGGGACCTGGGAATGTAGGATGTGGAACCCTGGGATGCTGTTCTGGAGGTGGGCTCTGTCCTCTTCCAGCCTTCTAAGAACACTCAAATTTTGGGTGGCCAAAGACAGTCACATGGTCACACGTGCATGAAGGAAGCCTCTAAGACAGGAGGAGAAGCCTAGCAAAGGTGAGAAGCACCGTGTATCTTGGCACCATTCCGGGAGATGGCCTGCTCCTTGGAGTGTGGTTGGGACTGAATTACGGCTCCCAGGGCTGTTTAGACAGCTTGTGAAGCTTTGCCTTTCTGTGTCTTCCGTCTGCGAGGGCAGACTCTACTCTCAATGGACCTTGGAAGGGCTGGAGGGGTGCCAAGACCGCATGGCTGCCAGGGAGGAGGTGAGCGTGGTGGAAGGCCACAGAGAAAAGAGGATAAGAAGGGAAGGCCCCGGCAAAAAGCCACCAGCCTTCCACAGCAAGAGCCCTGGCCGGCAGCCCATGCTCAGCTCCTTTCTAAACCGTCTATCCCCACACATTGTATTTACAGAGGGTCCTGCCTCTGGCCTCTGGCCTCTGGCCATGGAGGGGGCCTTCTGCATACAACCTGCCCTTTCCCGGGTATCAGAAGGCAAGAACAACAGGCTCCATAAGAACTGTGGTATCTTTTTTTTTGTCTTTTCTTTTGTGTATGTGTGTGTGTGTGTGGTGTGTGCGCGTGCGCTTGTGCACACCTGTACATGTATGTATAGGTGCTCTTGAGTACACACGTACCTGTGTGTATACACACATGTGGAAGCCTAAATTAATGTCAACTATCTTCCTCTCCACTTGCTCTCCACTGAGCCTACTGAGGCAATCTCTTGCTGACTCTCNCATCAATTCTGCCCCCACCCCCCACCCCGTGTAGCTAACCAGCCCTCCCTTGCCCCCAGGGATCTCTTAGGCCTCCCTGTCCTCTGAGTGCAGGGATTACAGGTGGCTGTCATGCTACCCTAGCTTTTGTATGTTCTGGGGATCAGATCTCTGGTTCTCACATTTGCATGGTGGGTGCTTCATTCACTGAGTCATCTCCCCAGTCCTGAAAACAGTTCTTAAAGGGCCAGCTGTGACTGACCCAGGCCTCTCCCCCATAAGGCCTCCTACACCAGCCTGAAGCTCCAGGGGGCTTGAAGACTGCTCTGACCCTGGGCCTCTCCACAGCCATTCATGGGGCTCCCTCACCTTTCAAATGCTGGCTACACACTTTGCTCCACACCCTGATCTACTTGCAGCTGGGCTGTGGGGACAACTGGAAGGAGGCAAGATTGCTCCGGCCACAGGGTGACCCTGCAGATTTCCACGATCTGACTGTCAGTGCAGCAGTGGGAGCTGGTCCTTGGGGAGGCTAAATGGATGACTTCAGCCTGGTCGAATGACAATGACAGAAGACGACTTCCATCCTTCCCTTCACCCCCCGTGGCACTCAGCAAACCTCTCCTTGGCCGAGCGCCCTTCCTGGCTCCTGGCACAGTGCTAGGCACCATGGTTCACACCAGACCCAGATGCCATACTCCACTCTCTCATCTCCTCAATCAGATCCGTCCCTTCTGTGCCTTGACCAGCCTCCTCCTCACAGCAGCCCCTCCAGGGGTTAGGTTACCCGCTCCCCCCACCCCCAGTCAAGCTGTCGGTGTTCTGGCCCCCAGCAGTGTACAGGAATGGTCTAGCGGTGCTTAGCTCACCTTGCGGCACTGGCTCCCTGCCTGGGACCATTTTTCCACTCACGGGGATTACCTGACCACATCACAGCAGAAGAAGGATGCCTCTGCTTCCAGTCAGTATAGGACAGGAATTCTGCTTAATATCCTTGAATGCATGGACGGCCCTCCAGGGAAGACTCAGCCAGCTCCAAATGACCACAGTCTCTGTGGAGAAGCCAGGATTATGGTAAAGGCCTAGCCCATATCCGTCATCCCTCAAAAAACCCTCAGGGACCCACGAGGCACCACTGTTCCACCGATCTTGATCCTGTTAAGGGGNGGGGGCAGTTCTGCTTGTGCTGTCATCCAAGATATCATGAGCAGATACCCCTCAAAGCAGAGATGCGGGGTCATGGCCTGCGACCCAAGGTCTGAAAGGCTCTAGCGACCTCCCCACAGGACCTGTCACCACCTCAGCTAGCACTCCTCATCAGTCCAGCTGAGGGAGACCTTCCAAGGCCTTGCCATCCAGAATCTGGGTTGTCCAGAGAGACAGCAGAGGAACCTTCAGTGGTGCCAAGAGACAGGGCCAGGCCACGGCTACTCTCTGGGAGTCACACTGCTTTGGGGGGAAAATATGCTAAACAGCAACAAAGCCTGAGTCAGTCACCCCTCTATCTCCCAAGGCCTGGTGTCAGACTTGCTGCCAGGAAGGTTAGTCAAGGCTAGGGCCACAGATGGTGGGAAATCAGCGTGTGGAGCAGGAGCAAAGACGGCCTGACCCATCTCCTAACCTTCCCTCCAGGAGCCCAGGACTCCCAGGTCCTGTCTGAGAGTCCTGGGCTCACACTGGGACCTCTTGGCGTCATGTCCCCTACATCTCCACTCATCTGGCCTGCCAGTTAGTGCTGACAAGAAGTTCCCTTCCTCGCCTCCTCTGGGAGGGATTGCGGCATTTAGAAAGCATGTTCTCTGCTCTGCTCATTCTGAGTCTCACACTTCATCCTGCCTGCTCCTGGGGGTGCTGCCCAGACCATTCTGGGCCCTCAGTGTTAATACAAGTCTAGGCCCCCAGGAGTGGACAGCTAGTGGAAAAATACACACCTCATTCAGCCCAAGATCTCTCTGTCCTGTTTGCGCACATTTTAGCTGGTCCCACCGTCCCTCCCCCAGGGCCCATCTCTGTACACTGGCTTCACAGGGCCTCTTTCTGGAGAGCCCCCAGCTCAGGTAAGCACACTATCACATTAACCACTTACAGCTGTACATTTCCTTTCTTTGCCTGGCTGTCTCACCAGACTCCACTTACTCAGCCCCTAAACTAAGAAATATTTTCCATTTCCCCTGGGTAAAATATCCAACCATTGCTCAGGTTAAGCAAGATGTTCATTCCTGAAAGCCAACCATGTCCTCCACAGGGGTTTACCTTCCCACACAGAGGCCAAGTCCCTTAAGAGAGGCTAAAAATTGCTACTCACCAGTTTTCTCAGCCTCCCTTGCAGCTAGGGCACAGTCATGTGGCTAATCCTAACCAATGGGATCTCAGGCAAAGCTGACCAGGGGCTTATAGAAAAAAATTTTCTTTTTTTTTTTGTTGGATACAGCTGTGTCTGTGCATGCTGACTGTAGAAGCCCCAATTCCTAATTCTCTACAGGTGGCAGAACAAGATCTGCGGAAAATTCTGTAGTCTTCAGATACTGCTGGGTCCCTGAAGAATCTCAAAGGCTTCCCTGCTCCCATCATCTTCCTGTGTGAAGATACCTTGTCTAAGCCAGTGTTTCTCACATGGTGGCTGCATTCTATTATTAGAGCATAAGGTGACTTCATTGAATCACAATCAGCACATTTCTATTTCCAATGGAATAGAAAAGTCCAGAGCTGGGAGACACCAAACAGCAGAACACAGAGCCAAGTCTGTAATGGAAATTTGACTTTTGTGGCAATCACTTCCAGTTCATACGCTATGCACGCGCAGTCATAACGAGTGACAACACAGAGCTTATATCCTACTATGTACCAGGAGTGTTTGCAGAGCAAATCTTGAGGCACTGGCTTAGGTGCAGATTCTGTTACTTCCAGCCAAATGTGTCTTTATCCCAGGCAGCCTGCTGCCCTGCCCATGAAGATTTTCCCATCAGTCTGGCAGCTTACCAGCCAAGAGACTGCTGTGTTTCTTGTCTCAGCTGCTGATGGGACATGTCTTCGGGATTATAATTACATCATTGTTTAATTCATTAATATGCAGATTACTGAAATGCAAGGATTTGTAGGGAAATGCCGTCTCTAAGTGGGCTGCTTTCCAAAGAACCAGCATAAACAGTTCCCAGAAAACAAAGTGTGCTGGATGGAAGAGAGGAGAAAATTCCCCCAAACTGGTCAAAACCTCCGTAAAATTCTAGAAGGATCATGCACTTGCATTCATTCATTCATTCATTCATTCATTCATTCATCTGTGACTTGTTCACTTTAGGGAAGCAGTTTATACTAGAAAAACAAAACGAGACTTCACACTGCAAATGCAGACCCTAAAAAAGTCTTTCTGCATCACAACATGAGAGTGCCTGCGTGTGTTTTTGTTAATATGATGTGCTGACACCGATGGGTATCATTGGTTTTTAAGATTTACTACTTTTATTTGTGAGGAACTCAAGTGTGCAGTACCTACAGTTGCCAGAGGAGGGCATCAGATCCCCTGGAGCTGGAGTTAGAGGCGGTTGTGAGGGGCTCACCATGAGTGTTGGGTGCTGGGATCTGAACTCAGAAAAACAAGTGCTCTTAACCGCTGAGCCACCCCAAATGAGCCCCAGTTATCACTTTTATGATTTCCTTGTCACCAGTATAAGGTGTACTTATATATACTTATAAGTAAACTGGCCCACTGTTCTGGTCACCTGTGCAGAAAGCTTTGTCTGAATCTGTTTTGAGCTGGGTTTAAACTTCACAAAAGCAGAAACCACAGCTACTCTCTGCATTCCTTCATGCTCTAACACATAGTTTCTTTTTTAAAAAAAATATTTATTTATTTATTTATTTATTTATTATGCATACAACATTCTGTCTGTGTGT
>LOEQ01001016.1:58232-72370 GCA_001685075.1 Bramus lutescens | reverse complement strand
AAAAAAAAAAAAAAGGAGTTTCCCCAATAGCAAAGGATTACCCTGTATATCCATTTATTGATCTACATTCATTAGTCCAATGCCTGCCTTTGCCACACCTTCTGCATAATCCAGAAGGGAGGGGCATTCTGAATGAATCATGCTTTAAAAAAAACATTGTTTCTAGGAATGCCCTATTTACCGTCCCTTTTCGGTTGACCTTATTTGCCACAATTGAAACATTTGACATTTTGATTTTTCTTAAAACCTCTGGAAATCACCTCTCCTATCCAAGTATCATCATGGCCATGAGAGTCAATATTAATTATATCTCAGATCCATTCCTCCAAAGGTGCTGACCTTGCCTTTAATGTCCTAATTATCTTTTTGCATTGAAAATTAGCATTTTCAAAAGCCAGAGATTCATTTATCATTTGTCTAGCTTCTGAATTTGGTATCATTCTATATACTGCTGATATCAATCTTTGTAAGGAATACATGAAGGTTTCTTTTGGGACTTCTATAACTTTAGTAAATGACTCAATTTTCTTTCCCTCTTCTCCAATTTTGTTCCAAGTATTCAAAGCTGCTGTACTGCATAAAGCCAGGATGTGACCATCACATACAACTTGCTTTTCTACAGTAGCATAATTTCCTTCTCCAAGAATTTGATCTTGGGAGATTTCCATACCTCTAGCTTTACTCCATTGTTCTATAGTCTTAGCCTCTTCTCTGAACCGACTACTCCATTCTAATTGTGGACCAGGCTCTAAAACAGCTTTAACCAACTGTATCCAGTCATTAGGGATAATTTTATTACAAACTGACCATTTGTTTAACATTTGCTTCACAGAAGGTGAATGCCTGCCATATGACACTATTGCTTCCTTGAATTTCCTTAAATCTAACATTGACACAGAAGTCCATTCAGCTCTTTATCATTTGGCAATTCTTGCATTGTTATTGAATGTATTAAGGTTGATTGTTTGAAAACCTTAGGCCATTCCTCTCTATTCTTATAATGCAATGCTGAAATTAGTTCTCCATTAAATTCCTCTGCCTGGATTTGAATATCTCTGTGATCTGTTTTATTAAGTCTTTCTAAGGCCTGTATCTTAGCCCTCAGATTAATCAACTTTTTTAGTGATACAACAAAAATGATGATGCTGATAATGTTTACAATTGACATCACATAACTCCCATCTAAATTAGCTATCCTCTCATTTAATCATTCCATTTTCAAACTGTCAAGCATATTATCACAGAGACAAATCCTTCCAATGTAATGGCGTTTCCTATTTTTTAATGTTGAAAAAAAAAAACCTCTATCTTTTAATGAATTCCTCCATTTAAGAATTCCCAAATTGCCTTATCAAATCTTCCACCAATGCTGCTACATAGAACAGTAAAAGCCTGACTGGTTTTCAAGGCAGCTAACCTAGTTTGGCAGCAGCCTGAGGAGGGGGTTCAGGGAGAGCCTTCCAGGAGAGAAAAAAAAAAAGAAAAACCTAGCCTATAGGGCAGTGCCTCCAGCAGTGTGTAGCTCTGGCCTATGCTGGTGGCTGTAAAACCACAGGCAAATGACTTTTTCATGAATTTGTACCCCAAATGTTGGTCACCAAATGTAACACAAATAATAAAAACCCAGAGACAGATATTGGAGTTCAACCTGAAGATCAGAAAAGCAAAGCATCCAGCCACTGGCTCATACCTCTATTCCAGAACAAAAAAAAAAATTAAAAAAGGGTGATCCTGCCTCTATGAATCTTCAGATTGAGACTAGGAGTGAGAGCTGTCTCCTCCTATTTTATATTCCTCTCTAGTACTGGGATTAAAAGCATGCACCACCACCGCCCAGCTTCTATAGCTAACTAGTGTGGCTATTGGGACCCATCTCCTCCTGTTTTATATTGCTCTAGTGCTGGGATTAAAGATGTGAACCACCACTGCCTAGCCTCTATAGCTAACTAGTAGGTTGTTGGGATTAAAGGTGTGTGCAATCAACTGCCTGGCCTGTATGGCTGACTGGTGTGACTGTTTTGCTCTGATCTCTAGGAAAGTTTTATTTATTAAAACACAAATAATACAGCACTATATCACTGTGATTGGTTTAATAAAGATCTGAATGGCCATTAACTAGGCAGGAAGAGGTTAGGCGGTACTTCTGGGGACAGAGAGGACTCAGAGAAGAAGAAAAAAAGAAGAGTCACCAGCCAGACTTGGAGGAAACAGAATAGGTAATACAGAGTAAAAGTAACAAAGGCATGTTAAAAAAATAGATTAAAAATATAGATTAATTTAAGCTATAAGAACTAGTTAGGAACAATCTAACCTAAGTCTGAGTTTTCATAATTAATAATAAGTCTCCATGCCATTATTTGTGAGCTGGGGACACAAAGAAAATTCCGTCTACAGGAAGCTGTAGGAGTTTCCCGATGGCTTCCACAGCTCTCTTGATGGGACCATGGAGGTTCTGAGGCTTCCGTAAAGGGCACAGGAGATTGCACTGGAGAAAAAGCAAGATGAAGACCATCATCTACAGTTCTCACAACGACGCCATTCATGGCTGCATGAGCTCTTCTAGTTGCAAGCTACCTGGGAACTCTAGCAGGGATAAGAAAGCAACTGTCCCTTAGCTGGCCATTGGCAGGTGGGACGTGAGACACTGGGGAGAGAACAAAACAACTCAGTGGTCATCGTGAGCTCACAGTGACAGAAGAGCTGAGGGATGGAGAGAAAGTGGTGAACACCCAAGGGTTGGGGGTGTCTCCGTGGGATGCAGAGCAGGCATGAGACATGAGGATCGTAAGTGACACACTAGAACATCTCCAGGCACTGACCAAGTCCAGGGAGTGCTGGAGATCATTGCCAGAGTTCAGAAGCCAAGGGAACACTAAGAGTCAAAATCCTGAGCTGCTTTGAGGAAGCAGGGTCTGTCTTAGGGTTTCCATTGCTGTGATAAAACACCACGATCAGAAGCAATTTGGGGCAGAAAGAGTTTGTTTCTCTTACACTTCAGCATCACGGTTCATCCTCAAAGGAAGTCAGGGCAGAAACTCAAGGAAAGAACCTGGTGATGGGAGCTGATGCAGGAGCCGTGGAGGAGAGTTGATTACTGGCTTGCTCCTTATGACTTCCTCAGTCTGCTTTCTTATAGAAGGACCACCAATCCAAGGGTTGTGCCACTCACAGTAAGCTGGGTCCTCCCACTTCATTCATCAGCCAAGAATATATGCCTCAGGCTTGCCCACAGGCCAACCTGGTAGGGCATTTTCTCAATTGCGGTTCCTTCTTTCAAAATGATTCTAGCTTGTGCCAAGTAGACAGAAAACTGACCAGCACGGGGTTTCTTTTCTGAAATGCCAGCAGGATCTGAGGAGAAGGGGAAAAGAACTGTTTCCTAGTGTCAGCGCTGTCTTTATTTGCATATCATTTGCATATTCGTTTGTATGTCCACCACATTGGCTAAGATTTCTGCATGTTCCCCAAGAGTGCATGTGCTGGAAGCTTGGATTCCAATGTGGCATCACAGAGTTCCTGGAGACTAGTGAAAGGGGATTAGGGGATAAGTCACTTGGGGCAGCACCTCAGAAGGAATTAATACTGTTCTCCTGGAATGAGTTTGCTGTCAGAGAGCAAGCACATCATTGTGAGAGATCAAGCCTGACCCCTGCAACCCTCCTTTGGCTTCTTGTCTCGCCAGGTGACCTTTCCCCATCATCTGCATATCCCTGGCAGCACGCAATACATGCCTTCTGAGTCTCCAGCTTGTCTAGAGAGCCATGAGGCCATCAACAGAAACCAAATGACCACCTATTACGGGCTTTCAGTTTTAGCTCTCGAAAATTATAAACTAAATTAACCTCTTTTCTGTATATCTAAGTGCCTAGCTTCAGGCATTTTGTTACAGCCCCAGAAAATGAATAAAACAAAAGTCTGTAGGCTGTAGGCGGTGCCAGCTTGTATCTGTTCTCTCTAATTGTTCTTTTTTTTTTTTAGAGCCATCTTTCCCCGGATGCTAGCTGGAGGAGTCATATAAGGTTGATGACACCCAGATTCCATGGTGTACATAATATAAGACCTTAAAAATGATTTTTATATTCCTGCCACAGTGATTGGTGGACAGAAGACCCAAAGCAGGCCAGTGAGAGCCTTTTCTAGGATTTCTGCAGAGTCTGTTGAGAAAGAAAGAGAAGAAGAGAGAGAGAAAGAGAGGTGGANAGGGAGGGAGGGAGGGAGGGAGAGAGGAAGGAAGGAAGGAAGGGGAAAAAGGGAACCAAGGAAGGAAGACTAAGTTTCTCTTTTCTATCAGAAATGTTCGTGTGCTGCAGGATAAATCTGGAGCTGATGGGAATCTTCCCTACAGTATCAAGGGCTACAGAGTAAGGTAATGAAGGAGAGAGACAGACAGACACCAGCGGGTGCTTAATGCTTCAGTACCCTCTGCTCCTGAGCCTAAATCCACCCTTCGAGGTTTTGGATACTGTCGACCAGACATCCCTGCATCCGGTGTGGAGAGCAGACAGCAGTGCTCCTCCCACAGCAAGCGGAAGTGCTGATGCACACGCTGCCTTTCCTCAAGAAACTGAATTAAAGGCCTTGCAAATCTGAACAATCACAAAAGAGGTCAGAAGTCAGCCGCAAGGCCCATGCTGGCAGGTTGTTGGACTGCGGATTCTAAGGACAGAGGAGAGTGTAAAGTCCAGGCTTTCCTTGTACAGAGCTTAGCATGGAACGACAAGCGGCACTGGACTCTGACACGAAGAAAGCCTTTGTCATAGATGTGCTACCTCCAGTCTCTTGGTGCTTAGAAATGGAGCTGGGGTCATGCATGCCTGGACAGGGAAAGAAGTTCCAGAGAACACACTGGTGTCTCCGTGAGAAGTCGTGAATCAAGGCAGAGCCCCTCAGGTCCTCTCCACTCAGTCCCTTTGGATGAGGTTGAAGCAGTCAATCCCCATGTGACCTGATATAGAAAAAAAAGTTAGTGAGCATCTATGAACTAAGATAACATCGCTTAGAGACTTGATAACTGTTTTGTAAATAATGTCTGATATTGAAGCAAAAACTACTAGGCATGCCAAGAGATAAAACCATATAACTAAAAACAAAGTGAAATAATAAAACAGCTGGGTGAGTTATAATTCTTTTTCTGCTTAAGCCTGGGAGGGTAAGTTTCTAGCCCTCAGAACAGATTCTTCACTGACAACACCCAGAACCCTTCCCCACCTTCAGTTCCCCTTCAGGTCCATGAATGCTTGAGCCAGACTATTTCCAGAAACACTGTCTTTCACTAAGATACCATCGAGTGAAAAACAGTTTTTTCATATTTGCGCTTACTCTTGTCAGGCCTCATTTTGGTTGTTATCACAAAATACCTCATGCTGGAGACCTCATGAAAACAGAAAGTTGTCTCCTACAGTTCTGAAGGCTGAGAAATGCAAGCCCCAAGCATGGGCAGAGCCTGTGTCTTCTGAGGGCTGCGTTGTCTCCTGGATGCCACCTCTTTGTTGAATCCTCACAGCCGAAAGAAAAATAAATTCCCCCAGGGCTACAAGGGCACTAAGCCATTGTCACCTACTGGCCTCTCCCCTCAACAGCCGCACAATGAATGTTGACTTTACCTGGGGAATTCTGAAGGTAACATGTTCAGGGCACAAAGGCTCTCTCAACAGCAAATTGTATCAAACTTTATAACCACAGACCACACACAATTTAAGATACTCATATGAAATGTATAGTGTTAACAGCAGCGTCTTCCATCACCAGTGAGCAGTCCTAAGTTAGAGATCATAAAAAAATGCTCATGCAAGTGAAGAGACATGTCCAGGCAGGCATACGCAAGAGAGGTGGAGTGGTGTCTAGAGCCTGGGCTTCCTGATTCTACTAGACCAGGGTCTGGCAGCCCTGAGTTCTGGTCCTTGCTCCAGCATTTATTGCTCTGCTGCCTTGAGATACTCAATCTGCCTCTCTGGGCCTCCACATCCTCATCTGCCTCCATGGCTGGGCTCACTGTCCTCGACTTTCTTCAGAATATTCCTAACTGTGAGATTTTCTTAATGTGAAGTCCCTGGCTGGTCATTTCCACGGCTCCATTAATATTTTGAAATCACAAGTAACTTTCATGTGAAGGCATAGCTGTGCATTTCTGTGTCCGCATCAGTCATGAGGAATCCCATATCCCCTGAATATCTAGGAGCCACACAAGGCAGCAGCCATATTAACACACTTCCTCTCTGATAGGAGCGTCCTCTCTGGTAGGATTTGCATTTGAACTGAACTTTCAAAGTTTCACTCAAGATGACAAATAACTAATAGCTTTAGACTCCAGGACAGCGCCAGTAGAGAGGACAGCTTGTCACACTGAAGTTCTTCGTCCTTCAATGATCGGATGTATTGAACATGGCAATCACTATGTCCTTTACATCTGATGTTCTATGTTTCTCTGTTACGGTCCCAAGGAGTTTCGACTGTTATCCAAGTTAGATAGCTAGTGTCCACTTCCTGCTCTTTCTTTCTTCTTCATAGAGCCAGGACTTCAGATTAGGGTCTCTGACTGCTGTCCGTGGGGGTTTGAATTCCTACCTGTGGTACATTCGGCACAGTGGGGAGGGCGGCAGAGTCCTGTGTGCATCTTTTTCTTGTCCCCTGTGCCAGTCTCTTCTACAACCTACCTTTTGCAGGCAGCCCGCACAGCACCCCTCCAAGATGCTGTTCTCAGTTGCAGAGGGGCAGCAGAAGGAGCCAGAGCCACAGCATGCCGCTAACAAATCACATTTACTTAATAACATGCCATCCCCTTGGTCACATGCGTGTTAGCAGGCATGCTGGGGATCTCTAATCAAATGCAGCTGTCCTCACGCTGATGGCCAGGACACACACATGCATACACACGCTGATACACACACTGATACACACACTGTGTGTGTGTGTGTGTCTAGAAATGCCTGCTGCCAATTTCTTGCCTGGCAAACCAGAAACATTTTAGTGGTTTATAAATATGGTCCCAATTCGTCTTGGGACACTTCTCGGGTGCAAGCCCATCTGTGTCAGGTGCTCCCAAGACTGCGAGTCTTTTTCCATCCATACCCATGCTCCACCCACCAACCTTCCACATCCCATGATGCACAACGAAGTCCGAAGCCCCAAATATGTGTGCTGGGCAGTGTCACCAGCTGCACCCTCCTGTCTTGATCTGTTCTCTTTTTCTTCCCTTTCTGTGTTATTGAAATGTTATTTTTTCCATTTGTACGCCACCACCTCGCACCCCTCCCAAACTGGCCTGTTGGAAAAGATGTTTATTTTGCTTTGGCTTTGGCGTAATTTAATATCAGACAAGTGCATCCTTGATGCAGACAGTATATTCTTGGGGCATATATTTGAGATTCTGGTTGATTTAGAATTACAAATTTGTCATGCAATCCCAGCCAATTTGGAATTTGGCTTCCTGACATCATGTTTATGCCCTCTTGGCCTCCACAGCAGTTATTGGAGGGGCTTTTTTTTCCAGCAATAAGTTAGGATTTCATAAATCGTTGGCAGAGCTCTCAAAGATGCCTGCTCTTTAGCATGAAATAATGTATGTTTTCTTTCTCCTGACTGAGAGTGGGTCATTTTGGGTGTCACCCAAGTCCACTTTTAAATCATTTTTCCTCATGCCAGACATGGCTTTTGAAGTCGTCTGCACCAACCCACGAGGAAGCCAGTGCCCTGGCCTCTACCCGTGGCCCCACTGTGTGCCCCACAGCTCATAACAGGAAGCATGTCAGAGATGGGTGGGTTGGACAGGCCCACAGGGCTCGGTTACACCAAGCGGAAAATCTTCTGACGTGTCCTCTGTGGACACATCTGGAGCAAGGGCAGGTCAGATGTCACCCTGGCCTCCAAGTCTCAACACGCCTTTCTGGTCTGCCCTGCTGGCCTTCAGATGCTGCACATTGCAGAGCAGCAGGCTTTCAAAGTCCAGGCCACAGGAAATCGCATTGGAAGTGCCTGGCGTGAAGGGTATTTTTATACAGTTCACTTTTTCCCTTTTCTTTTCATCTGTTTTCTGTATTTTTTTCAGGTTGCTTTTCCTTCTTGATTTATTGTTGTATTATTCTATTTTTAAACCAAGACATACTTTCCCATCAGACTCTTTAATATAAGTCATATGAAAATTAGAGATGGGTGGACCTCAGCCGGGGCAGGAGTTGGGCTCAGTGGAAATCACCTTCCTGAAGCGCCATGTTTACCCACTCACAGCTGTCTAGGGGTGGTGAGCAAGAGGAAGCAGTTTCCCCTCCTCCCCTTCATTCTAGCCATGAGGTGAGCTCCTGAGGCCAGACGACTGCTTGACTAGGTAACAGATGGCCCGTTGCCCACCTATGGCTTGGGAACACAGGTGATCCAGTCAGGGTCCCAGAAAGTCCAAGACAGAGAAGAAGCTAACAGTGGCCCAGCCCAGCATGCCCAAATGACTACCAGCTGTGCCAGCCTCCCATGCAGGGTAGTGGGTAGGACCAGGTACACACAGTGACAGTCCTGGGAGCCAGTTCCTCTCTGAAGCCAAGGAGCTTTGGCAAGCCTCTAGTGACCGTGTAGGCCAGAATGAGCCTCTAAGTCCCTGTGGTTTGGGTGTCTGTGATCTGAGGGAAACATTTTCAAGCCCCTGAATCTACAAGTCCAAACCCCAACCAACTGTGGGCCCAAAATATTCAGGAAAAAGGTTTGCTGTAAGAATGAGTACAAACTGTTTTTCGTGGTCAGTATTCCCTAAGTGACTCGTTGTGGTGGGCATTTAGTCACATCTGAGTGGTGTTCGGTAAAGAAGTCATTTGGAAGGGCCTTGAAGTATGTGGAAGGCTCTAAACAAATACTGGGTTTTTTTATACAAGGAAGTGGAGTGTCTGAAGATTTTGGCATTTGGGGGTGTGAGGAGGCTCCTGGAAATAGCCCCTGATGACCCTCCATGGATCCCAACGGTTGACTACTTTTGTTCTAGCATTGAAAAATTAGAGACTATGGTCTGGCAGTATTCTGTTTGTTTAGCATGTGTGAGGTCCAGGATTCCATCCCCAGACCCCTCAGACCCCAACACACACGGGAGCTCTTTGATTAACAAACAGCAAATACTCAGGAAAGTGGTAGCTAGTCTTCCACAGCTCCCTTCGGTCTGAGTTCATCTCTTCTCCCCTAAACGTCTAGACAAAGACTTTTCAGGGCAACCTCCCGCTGGCTCTTCTGTCTCCTCCTCTTACTGCACTTCCAGCATCAGATGAGGGATACAGCTTAAGCTTGCAGCAAGCAGGTACCCAGAGTCACATTCCGCAGCCTGTCTCACAAACAAAGGGACCAAGCAGGACCTTCTACAAATGAATGTGGAGGTATGGCCCAGACACTCCCGGAGCTGCCCTTCCATGGTGTCCTCTAGTGGGGCAACAGATGACGGGCATTTCTCCAGCCTCCTGTCCTTTTGCAGGCGCAGGAGCCACCTTATGCAGAAGCAGCCCCCCCTCCAATCATCTGCAGCCCAGCTTGCCAAAGTTTCATAACAACATTTTTCCAATTCCCAGGAATTAACAGATCTAGCACTGGGCAATAATACGGCAGCTCTGCATCCTCGTGAGAATGGCTCTCACCTCTCTCCCTGCCAAAGAGCTTGAACCTGAATCTGACCAGGCCCCTATCAGCTGCCAGTGTGCAGCAAACAGGAGAAGAAACCCTGCCTCCATGGAATGCACAGAGCAGACCCCGAGTGAGAAAGAACATGCATGTCAATTGAATCAGATTCATGAACATAAAATACAAAATAAAGAAAAGGACATGGAGGCTGGAGAGATGGCTCAGAGGTTAGGGGAGCTGGCTGTTCTTCTAGAGGACCTGAGTTCAATTTCCAGTGACTACATGGTGGTTCACAACTGTCTATAACTCCAGTTCCAAGAGAGCCAACAAACACCCTTTTATGGCTTCTTCAGACAACACATGCATGTGGCGCATAGACACACATGCAAGCAAAGCATCCATACATATAAAATTAAAATAAAAAGATATAAGGACATGCTAGAGATCTAAAGAGATTTTTAAAAAAGAGCAAAACTAAACTTCATCCATTTTCTGTTACTATAACAAAATAACTGAAACTGGGTAATAGATAAAAAAATAAAAGGTTGTTTGGCTCACAGTTTGGAGCTCTAAAAGCTCCAGGCCAACATCTCTCAAGCATGTGATGAGGGCTCCCTTCTGTGTCCAAATGTGACAGAGGGTTTCACACAGGGACAAAGCAAAATGTGAGTCTTCTCGTTCTCCCAAAGCCACTAATGTCAACATGGGTATGGCTCTCTCACGATCTCATCCAACTGGAATCACCCCGCCAAGACCCACTTCCAAACAAGAATCTCACATTGGGGTTATAACTGTGAAATAAGGCATATGTCTGTTTTGGGCAATTTTTAAATCTGCATCTTACTTTACAATGTAAAAATCTGAAGAAAGAAAAGGCAGTGTCGATCCAGGGCGGCTGGACGGATTCTCCGTCACTGGGAATCGCCTACGAGAAACAACCTTAAGTGGGAGAAAGACCTTCCTTGGCTCATGGCCTCTGAGATTGCAATCTATGGCTGACCTGGCTCCTTTGCTTTGGCACTGTGTTGGCAAATCAGGTAAGGGCACAGTTAGCTGCTCGTTCATGGATGCCAGGAAGCAGAAAAGGCAGAGAAGGAGCAGGGGACAAAGCACAGCCTTCAGGGCACAGCCCTGTGACTAGGCTCTACCTCCTACAGCTTCTACCAGCACCCAAAAGTGTCATCAGGTCGATCACAATAAAGCTAACAATAGATTACTGTGTTGGTGACACGCACTCACTTCCTAGAGCTTGTCAGCTGGTGGTCGCGCCTTCAGCACACTAGTTTCTGGAGGGGCATTTCCAACCCTAGCCCTGTGACAGTGATTCTGTTGGCTGAATGTATGATTGACAGACTGAGCAACTAGAGTAGGGAGTCCGCTCACCCTGATGCATCTCCCACTCTGTGATGCTGATCACACCCAGGGCTTCTCACCAGC
Organism: Bramus lutescens; assembly: GCA_001685075.1. NCBI lineage: Eukaryota > Metazoa > Chordata > Mammalia > Rodentia > Cricetidae > Bramus > Bramus lutescens. The sequence continues at coordinate 61,351 of LOEQ01001016.1, read as the reverse complement.
CCCACCCACCTCATGTTCCTGAGCTCTTCCTGGAGCTTGCTGCCAGCTGGGAGTATCTTCCTATGGTCCTGCGGCCATTTCCACCACTACTGAGCTGGGCCTATCCTTCCCTGTACAACTTTGCCTCCTCATATGCCCTCCTGGGGCCAGTATGAACACCTAGAAATTTCTCCAGAGTACCATGTCTCTCACATGAGGTCCCCTGTGCCCAAGTCTTAGCTCTTCTCACTTGTTTCTCTCTCTCTTTCTTTAGTTTTTTTCAAGACAGGTCTTACTACGCATCCCTAGCTGCCCTAGAACTCACTAGGTAGCCCAGGCTTTCCTAGACTCACAGAGACCCACCTGCTTCTGCCTCCTGAGTGCTGGGATTAAAGGTGTGTGCCACCATGCCCAGCCCAATGAGTTCTTTTAGGAGTTAAGTCTTCTAGTTACTGGAATAATCAACCATTTTCTCATTGGATCTGAGGATACTCCACAGAAGGGGATTTATGCTGGGTCCTGTACAACTGGACAAAAGTCTGTGATTGGGGAGGTCACAGGTTCTAGTGGGAAAGCCATTGCTAATGCTCAGCTGGCATGCTGTGTCCATCAAATGACCTTCTGAACAGTTGTGTTTCTGCCCAGGGCTTGGTGCTGCTCTCAGGCTTGTTGAGGGAGCTTCTTTGTGCGGGAGTTTCTGAAGAGAGTCATAGATGGTCACGTGGTGAGAATAAGAGACTACTGAGTGTAATAGCAGCCCTAAACGTGGCCTCTGTATCATCCCCTCCAGGGTGATGGAGTACTGGGGACCACTATCTTCCAGACAGGCCATGGCTTGCGCTCTTGGACTCTCAGCAGCTATGATCGTCTGCATAGGCCTGTCTAAGATGGGTCCATGGATAGGGGAGGGGTCATGAGACCCCACCCCTCCCTGAGGATGTCCAGGCATTAAGAGTTGCTGCAGAGGGAGCACATTTTCTTCAGCGGTATTGCCAATGTTCCTGCTAACAACCCCTCAGTCATGTTCATATAAGCATGACTATATGATGCTTATATATATAAGCAACCCTAATAATCAAGCTGGGTCACACACAGAGAAAGATGTGTAGTTGGACGGGAGGTCAGGAACCAGCTGGGAAGAATAGGGGTGGTCAATGCATGGGAGGAAAGACAGGGTACAGGGCACTAGGGTCAAAATACATTCTGTATATGTGTGAAACGTCACAAGAAAACCCACTGTTGTGTGTAACTAATACATGCTAATAAAAAAGGAAATAGAGTCAAATCCTCCTATGGGCTTGTTCTCCATCGGCTCAGACTGGGCCTTCTTCCATACTTCCTAGTGTCCACCAACATCTTCCCACGAGGGTGTGACCATCTACCCACAGGACTGACGCTCTCTGCAGGCTATAACCTCCCTCCCTAAAGTCAAAATGGCATTTTTGAGTGCCTGTACTTCAAAGAGCACTCTTAAAAATTTCCATTTCCCAAGCCTCATAGTGTCTTTAATTTCCCATTTTGAGACGGAGACTGTCTCAGAATGAGGCTCATACTTGCTCAACAAAGCTAATAAGCCCACATTGGTAAAACCAATATACTTCCACTGCCAGATTTACAGGGAGCTTCAGCAAAACCCAGGACACATCCTGGGCTCCATGAGACACTGTCCCAAAAGCCAAATCAATGAATAACCTAGACCAGTGCCTAGCATGCAGTGAGCACTTGGGAAAGTATTGACAAGGAGAATGGTCATATACTATGATATATCATATCATATACATATACAGAGAGGAGAATCTATACCAAATGCATGGAGATGAATCTGACACTAGAACCGATGCTTTCTCTAAGGGCACAGAGAGGGGTTTGATAATATGGATTTGCTCCACTTTGCCACAGAGGTGGCTAAGGCACCCCATCTTAACTTCCTACTACAGAGGTAGAAAAAGTAAAACTGATTATCCCCTCTCGCTACATGCACATGCACATGCACATGTGTGCACTCACATGCATGTATACATGTGAGTATATATACATACAGGCATACACATAGATGTGTTCATACATACATGTATGCACTCACAGGCAGACACATATACTTGTGCACGTATATACACTCATGCGCACACTTGTACACACACACACTGTGCACACTTGCACACACACCTCCAAGTATGTGTACACACACACACACACACACACACACACACTTTTCCCCTTGGTAGCATGTAGCCACTGACTTTTGGAAACAGGCATTCCTTTCTGCTTGAGAGACTGCATTCGCTATTCAGGGAGTATTAGCCTTTTCCTTGGACCTCAGAAAGTATTTTCTCCATTCCAGTCTAACCAGGGTGTAGTAATCACAAAACCCAGCCGCTCGGTTAGGAAGACGGATATCCTCAAAGATTTATGTCTGGCTGTCTCAAACCAAATGTGTAAGATGGGGGCTGTTTCTCAGAGACTTGCTGGCTGGGCTCCACCCTGCACATAACTTCTACTTGGACAAACCTCAGATCAAAATTCAGGAAGGGTTAAGGGAAACCTTCGCGAACTGTGGATTACGTCTACTCAGCACCCTCAGCTGACCATTCAGAGTGGATTAGCCAGTCCCTACCCAGCTTCCAGCTGGTTCGTGGATGATGGCAACTGACATCTGCTGTGTGAGCAGGGGGACCATTTAGGGTCTCCAGTTCTGTATTGATTTGGGGTGAGGGTTTCGATCCCAGTGGCATCCAGTCAATGACCTATCCCCACAACTGTGGCCAGAGGACCAGAGAACACCTGCACTGTGAGTCTCCAGGATATGGTAGAGACACTGGAAACTTCAGAATTTGAGAAAGGGTGGAGGGGATGATGTGACTATTTTGAATGAACCTGAAAGAAAATACTTCCCGAACCTTCTTTCAGAAGGCCAGTTCAGCTCTAGTTTTTCCTAAGGCTGGAAAAAGTTCAGCAAACGAGGGCTATAGACACTTGTTTATAGAAGGGTTTTCTCTTTAATTGCTGTTATTGTTTCGAAAAAAGAAGTCTCATAAAATAAAAGCTCATTTGGGGTTCAGTGAGGCAGCAGACTCAGAGAAAGCCACAAAAGGGCTGGCTTGCCTCTGGCCAGCCATAGGGTCCTGAGGACTTGATCATCC
>LOEQ01001016.1:43720-55060 GCA_001685075.1 Bramus lutescens | reverse complement strand
TACATGGAGGCAGAATGTTGTATACATAATAAATAAATAAATCTAAAAAAACACGATTTCCTCTTCCCAGATCAAAATGACAAAAACCAACCAGCATTTTTACCCCTTGTCAACTTGATACACTAGCCCATCACTTATCAAACCATAACCTTTCCTTTCTTGTTCATCACCAAGATCTAACATTAATATCACAATATACACATAGAATGAATTTAAAAGTCCCACAGTATTTCATTTTTTCAATACTTTTAAAGTCCAAGTTCTCTTTTGAAAAAAACCTACATCACTTTAAAAGTCTAAAGTGTCTCAATTGTGGGCTCCTGTAAAATCAAAACTAATTATTTTCTTACTCCTGAAGGGAAGAACCAGGGCATGGTCGCAATCAAATCAAAGCAAAACCAAAGTCCAAGAGTGTAAAGCTCCATGTTGGGTCTCTGAGACTTATGATCTTCTGGGCTCCAAAGGGCTTTGGCAGCTCTACTTCTCTGGCTCCTCCCTCTGCAGCATACACAGCTTGCCTCCTAGGCTCAGGATAGAAACACTTCACAGTTACGGCTGTGCTTGACTGGCATCCCATGGTACTGGTATCTCTACTATGCTGGGGTCTCTACTGAAACTGGGCTGCATCTTTACTAATAGCTCCTTATGGGCTCTCTTTAGGGATTCTGGCCCTGCCACATAGTTCCAAGCCTCAACTTCTCTCTGTGACCCCTTCAGTCTTAGGGCTTCTCCTGCAACTGAGGCTTCACCTTCACCAGCGGCCCCTCCTGGCCCTTCATAGTGTCAAGCCTCAGCTGCTCTCTATGAGCACTTCAAACCTTCAAGACCAGTTCCACCTGGAGAATGCTTATGCATTGCCAAGTTTGGCACCAGCACAAGGTACAAACTTGGCCACCTCTGGAACACATCTTCTGTGTGCTGACTCTGAGAAAACACTTCGCAGAAGAATTTGCCTCAATGGTACCTCCCCTCTCTTTCAAGGCAGGGTTTCTCTGTGTAGCCCCGGCTGTGTATCAGACTGGCCTCAAAGTCACATATCTGCGTGCCTACACCTCCCAAGTGTTAAAGGTGTGCATCACCACGCCCTGCACTGTGCCATTCTTTTCCTAATCACAGCTAATTCATCAGCCCCAGCCCACCAGAACCATGGATTTTGAATTCAAAATATTCAATGGCCCAGTAGCTTCTTGTAAAGATTCTCAAATTTCCCGTTGAGGCTTCACAAGTCATGTGCCCATCATCTGCACACTCTCAGAATTATTTTCTAAGTTACTACAATAGCTCTTGAGGCTCTGAACACTCAATGGTTTTTCTAGTCCAGATTTCCAAAGTCTTTCCATTGTCCTCCACAGAACAGCATGGTCAGGTTTGTCACAGCAACACCCCACTCCTGGTACCAATTTCTTCTTATTTTGTTTTATTCTGCTGTGATGAACACCACTACCAAAAGCAACTTGTGGAGGAAATGGTTTATTTTTTGAGGTAGTTTACAGTTCATCACGAAGGGAAGTGGGGGTAAGAACTCAAGCAGAGGACAGGGAAGAATGCTGTCAACTGGCTGTCTCTCCATGGTTTTCTCAGTTTACTTTCTTATATACACCAAGATCATCTGCTTAGGTCGGGTGGCACTGCCACAGTGGGTCAGGTCCTCCTACACCAATCATTAATTAAGAAAGTACCCAACAGACTTGTCTACAGGACAATTTTATAGAGACATCTTCTTAATTAAGATTTCCTCTTCCCAGATATGTCTAGGTTTGCATCAAGTTTACAAAAACCAACCAATATGTTTTCTTCCCTACCTAGATGGGGAAACTGAGAGCTCATTAAGTACAGGGTGTGGCCAAAGGTCTCACAGTAGAGAAGAGCAAGGTTTCTTTCCAGGTTACTTAGCAATGCAGCCAAGGCCCCTCCCCACAACGCCATCCCAGAAAGCCCAGGGCATATATACATATCCCTTCCTCTTTGCACATTGCCTGTCTGGAAAGCTTCTGTTGTAATCACAGAGCCCATCCCTTTCCTCTGCATGTCCACAGAAGCCACTCTGACTGCTGAAGACTGGGTGCTCAGCCAGGGTTCCCAGGAACAGCAAAGCCATGGATTTCACACTAACTCCCGGCAAAAGATCTCTCATGGCAAAATAGACATTTGGCCTCCTTTCGGGTCTCTGGAAGAACACTTACACTCTCCAGGGACACCCCTTCATCATGTCTCCACCAAGTAAAAGTCTCCTTCCCCCACCGCCTGGCGTTCTAAGAGCAAACATCTCTGGACAGTCATGCCTCAAGCCCTATTCCTAGGTCAGTTTTCTATGAGGAGTCTCAGAGAGGGGAGCAAATGGCCTTAGGAACTCAACTGCCCCACTGAGCTTTCTCCCTCACCCTCCAACTAATGGCAATATTTTCCACTCCTACTCCCGCAGGTGGTCACTGAAGTCATGCGCAGAAGGACTCAGGTGTCGGGAACTCTCAGCACCCTGTCATTGATTCATTTGTCTGTAGACATTCTAGACTCTCTGTCTCCGAGACGGGCCACAACAGAGTGCGTGACGAGGTGAGCCTGCCTGATTTTTTTCCCCTCCAGCTCTCCCCTCCACCCAGCCCCCCTCCTTTTCCTTCTTGGCCTCAGGACCCAAAGTGTTCTGGACATATTTTTCATTTTTCCAAATATCAATTGCTTTTTTATTCCCTCTCTGAAGCAATGAGTAATAAGAGTTGTGTCTGGTCCTGAAATTCCGACTGAAATAAATTAGCCCAACGACCAACGGGAGGTGCCTAGAACAATAACCCAGGCATATTTGGCTTGTTACAAAAGAGCCCCTGGATGTTGAAGTACAGTAAGTCTAGAAGCGCATTGCACAGCAGCATTGCCAGAGTAGGGGTGCAATGAGCCATCCAGGCAGCGGAACGCCTCATAAATTAATCCTGCATTTTCTTTCCTTTTTGGTCCGCTCTTCAGTTCTCTTGGCCTTTTGATTAATGGGGCATGCAGAAGGTTTGGGGTTTTTTTTTCTTTTTTGGTGTGGCCCGTGTCCTTGCCAGGCAGCATATGCCAGAACTGTGTATAAACATATGCATTTGTCCCCTCAGCTGCTGTGACATTGAGGATCTACTTGCTGCATTCCCAGGGGAAGAGAAGATAGACTGGGTGGGTGGAGCAAGTGGTTAGCAGGTAGTGAGTACTTACTAGGTGCCAGGGAGTTGAGAGAGGTGCTGAGAGCTTGGGCACCCTATCTCCCTGCTGGTCCTCTCAGATGCAGTCAATTAAAGAAGTAAGCGTGGGATGCTCACACTCCAGAATATCCTCACCCCTGATATAGCCACTCATCCAGGAAGCCTGGAAGGGTAGCACAGCTCTGGGGTGGAGTTGGGGTGCCCCTGACAACCTCTTTACCATCTATTATTAGGGGTCAGGCCTGGGGGGGGTAAGGGTCAGCCCAGAGACTCTCAATACTCAGAATGTTGTGTCTTGGGGGGCTGTACCCAAGACACAGTGGCAGACTGGGAAAAGTAGTCCCAAATATTCCCACATCCTGTTTCCTAGAACTTGTGTTGCAAAGTCAGAGCACAAATGTCTTTAACTTAAGAATTCTGCAATTAAGGAAATAGTCATGAATTCTCTGGTGGGTCCCAGTAAGTCCCATGTTCATTGTGAAAGAATGGCAGAAAGATCTCACATCCTGAGGGAAAAGGCGACGTGAACACAGGGAGACATGAGAGTGGTGTGGCTTGAAGTCAAGAAATGAAGACATCCACCAGAAACCCAAAGAAGAAAGGAAAGGGTCCTCCCCCAGAACCTTCAGAGTGAGTGTGGTCAAGCTGGCTCCTTCATAGCTGTGATGGCGAGTTTTATGTCAACTTGACACAAGCTGGAGTGAGTGATTTGGGAAGAGGGAACCTCAATTGAGAAAATGCCTCCCTAAAGTTTGCCTGTAGGCAAGTCTGTAGTGCATTTTCCCAATTAGTGATTGATGCAGGCAGGCCCAGGCCATTGTAAGTGATGACACCCCTAGGCTGGTGGTCTTGGATGCTGTAACAAAGCACCCTGAGCAAGCCACAAGGAGCAAGTCAGTAAGCAGCACTCCTCTATGGTCTCTGCTTCAGTTTCTGCCTCCAGGTTCCTGCCTATGTTCCTGCCCTGACTTCCCTCAATGATCGACTATGATGTGGAATTGTTAGCAGAACAAACCCTTTCCTCCCCAAGCTGCTTAAGGTCATGGTGTTTCATCCCAGCAATAGAATTCCTAATGAAGACCCAGCAATGATGACCTAGGACTTGTGGTCATCAAAGTTAGGAGAAAATTGTTCTCTGTTGTTTTAGGTTATCTAGTTGCGAGAATATGAAACAGATCTATAATATAGGCACCATGAGAGTTTAGAATTCTTCCAGGGTGATGAACTCCACCCACCCAAAGCAGACAGCTGGCCTGGTACCAAGTTCTGCATCCAGAAGCACCCTCCTGGGAAACCACCATTTCTCCTTGGTTCTCGGCCTTCCATCAGGGCCAAAAACCCTTTGGGCCTCCTTTATGTTTGGATGCTTTCTGGTTTCATGCAGCAAAGCAGGTGTCTGTGGCTTGTCATCCTGAGTAACACACTATCTGCAGTGAAGATTTGGGACAAGCCACGTATGGGTTCGTTGCTGTGCCTGTCACCGCAGACAGGCAATCAAGCAGCTCATAAGCACCACCTGCGTTTAGTCCATACGGTCCATTTCCTTCTAAAGTTAGAGTTGCTGCCAGCACACACGACTTAGTTGATTTTGTATGCAAGAATGGATTTTGAGCCTCTCCTGAATATAATCAGAAGATCTGAGGATACTAGGTCTTCATGTTTAGAGCTATAGCTGGCTGCCCTCCAAGACCTGTGCACTACTGACCTACCTCAATCCCTGCCCTGAACTTCTGTACCCCATGTCATCTATGTATCATTCCATACCTCCAGACATCTGATGGCAAGGCTCACAACCTCCGTCATCAACTCTAGCCTCCTTCCATAGACCCCTGCAAGGCACCGGACCCAGTCTAGGACTAGGTTTTATCTTAAGGCTCAGCTTCTGAGGTTTTTGCCCAGAGTACCTATTCTCCCAAATCTTCCTTCTCCCTTAAGCTGGTCAGAAAGCCCCTTCCGCTATGAAGCCACCTCCCTTCTCTCTTTCCCGTATCCCACCACCCTTACCCATGCCTGAAAGTCACACTTCCTATTAACTTTCTTCATAGGCTTGCCATGTTGAGGCTTTCAGAGCCTTATTTGGAGAGTGGGATTATCCAGGAGAAATCATAGTATTTGGTGAGAGATAGGGGAGATGGGAGGAGGCGAAGGAAGAGTCTGAGAGAGTCCACCCCACTAGGCCACCCAGTGATGTCTGATGATCGGCCTGCCATACTGACTCAGAGACATAAGGTCACTTTTCCAAGTGTCCCGTTATAGTGGCACCAGGAATGAACCCAGGTGTATTTAGAAGACAGGACTCAAGCTGGGAGTCTTGATTGGTTTCCTCTTGCTAGGCATGAGGCAGGCTTCTCCCTGGTTGGTGTGTGACTTTCAGGACTAGTTATTTACTTGGTCTGCCAGATGATTTCACAGGTGTCCCCTTCATTCCTTTCTTCCCTATTCATCCCTGAAGTGACTAGGAATTCACTGGGTCTCTATTTCCCCCTTCCCTTGCTCCTCCTCCTTGGCCTATCTGAGCCAACTGCTGGCATGCTTCAAGGGCTGAGTGGGCTCTTCCTGCCCTAATGCCAAACAACCACGAAATGACCCTCAAAACTAATCCCCTGAGCTCTTCAGTGAGGTTCCTGAAATAATTCACCAGGTTACTAGAACAGGTTTCTTGTGGGTTCCTCTCTGTGTAACCATAACCCCCTAGTTTCAATGGGCTACAATGAGCTCAGAGGGCAATCCTTCTATATCTGCACTTGACACTTGAAGTATTTAAGAGATAATGCCCAAGAGGCCAGCAGCTATATATGGAGACATATATAAGGTCATTCTGGTGGCTTGAATGGGAATGTCCCCTGTAGGCTTGAATGTTTGATTGCTTGTGCCTCAGTTGATGGAACTGTTTGGGAAGGATTAGGAGGCGTGGTCTTGCTGGAAGTAGTGTATCACTGGGCTCAGACATGGAAATTTCATTCCCCATCAGGCTGTGGTGGTGCACACCTTTAATCCCAGCACTCATGGAGGCAGAGGTGGGAAGATCTCTGTGAGCTCAAGGTCAGCCTGGTCTACAGAGTGAGTTCTAGGACAGCCAGAGATACACAGAGAAATCCTGTCTCAAAAAACCAAAAAAAATTTTTTCCAGTTCTCTCTGTGTGTCTTTCTGTCTCTATCTCTGTCTCTCTCTTTCTCTCCTACTTGTGAATCAGGTGTAAGCTCTCAGCTACACCTTGTTGCCTGTTGCCTGCTCCCCACCCTGATGATCATGGACTCAAACCCTTGGGAACCATGAGCCCCAAAATAAATGCTTTCTTTTATAAGTGGCCTTAGTCTTGGTGCCTCTTCACAGCAATAGAACAGTAATTAAGACAGTAACCAATATGATGTAAATGGCCTTTTAAAGCTTGCCCCAGGTGGGAAGCAAGAGCCTTGAATTAGATATCTTTCTTTTAACTGGCTTGGGAGATCTCATTTTGCCCCCCACTGGCTTGAGTTTTCCTATGTAGGCAGGGCTGGAGAGATGGTTCGGCTGTTAAAGGGTAGGATCACAACCAAAAATATGTACACAGCAGTATCTGATAGCCACCAACAGGCAGTGTGTTGTAATCAGAGCCCGTTTTACAGATTTGACCTGTGATCAGATTTCAGATTACAACTCTGTTTCTACAGATTTGACCTGTGATCAGATTTCAGATCACAACTCTGTTTCTGGTCAGCTGTGAAACTTGATGAAATGGCCTCGTTGTTCTAAGCTTCAGTCTCACCACCTGCAAAATGAGGACAGTGCTGCTCACCACATAGAACCAATAAATGGTAAGTCAGTATATGTAAAGCAGTTTGAACAGGGTGTGAACACTTGGAAGTTTCTTGAAACATCTTAGCTGCATGTGATGCTAGCAATGCACAAGAGAAGATGAGGGAACAAGTCAGTAGAACTCACACAAAATATGCAAGGTGCCAAGGTGAACGGGCATGGGACCAGAGAGGAAAGAGGACCTGTAGCTATGATTGACAGCTCAAAGCTAAAGTGGAAATCCACGTCTGCACAATAAACAAAAGATGATATGAAGGGCAAAGCTCTTTGCTGTGAGCTAAAATTACACAAACCCCTTGTGATAAACTGAAAGGTTTTGAAGTTAACTAGACCTGCACTCAGGAAAGGTGTATCACGCTGAGTTTCTAGGGTAATGTCCCCATCAGACCAGCCCTTCTGTCCTTGAAAGGTTATGGTGAGGATGAAAGGAGGTAAGGCACAGAAAGCACTTAGTGTGAGTCTGGCACACAGTAGGACTCAGTACATAACAATCACAATTGCTAGTGCCCTTCTTTGGCCTGATAAGCCTCCTCTTCATCATTGAGAAAATAAAAAGCATATGTAACCTGTTTTACTTATTCAACTCAGCGAGTCAAATTTTTGTCCGTGAAGTAAAGAATGTACTCAGCACACACTCCCCATGGCCTCTCAAAGCCCACAGTTTGATGCTGGCCATTATTCATCCTTTCAGCAAAAAGTTTTACCCAGTGTTTACCACATACCAGGCTGCATGGTGAACGTTTGGAATACGATGGCTGGTAAAGTGATTCAGTACCTGAATACCTACAGAGCTGTAGCCTACAGAAGCTGCAGCAGTGAAGCATGGGCCTAGCAGACAGCAGGTGACAACAAACATTGTATGTTAGTTAGAAGCTCTGTATAATTTGGCAACTCATGACAACATGAGAAATAAATGATGTCTTCACATATTTGGAATATAAGGGAAGCCCAAAGAAAATGAAATCCATACTTAATAAAAATGTATGTAAGACCTATACACTTGAAGCTGTAAGACATCGATTACAAACAGAAAAAAATTTAAACCAACAGAAAAGCATACCATGTTCATGAACGGACAGCACAGCAAAGAAGTCAAAGTTCCCAGGTCAGTAGGATTGAGTCGATCCCAGCTATCAAAGCTTTGTGTAGACAGACACATTTATTCTAAACTTAAAGGTTCAGCCCCTAGAACAAGCAAACCATCGTGACATGGAAGGACAGTGAGAGACAGCACAGTGGTTGATAGTAAGGTCTGGTACAGCTATGTTAATCAAGACTGTTTGGTTTCAGAGACAGCGGACCTGAGCTCATGGGAACTCATGGACGTCGGACCAGCAGTTACGGAGACTGGGTGGGACCGACCTAGGCCCTCTGCATGAGTGTGACATTTGTATAGCTTGGTCTCTTAGAAAGGCTGGTTTTGGGTAACCTGTTCTCCATGCTGGATTACCTGGCCCCATCTAGACATAAGGGGAGGAGCTTTAGTTGAAGTCCTGCCTCAACTTGATGTGCAAGCCCATGGGAGACCTGTCCCTTTCTGAATGGAGATGGGGGAAGAGTGGATGAGAAGGAGGATAGGTGGGAAAAAGGAAGGGATGGGAGGAGAGGAGGGAGCATAAACTGGTTAGTATGTAAAATAAATGAAATATTATTTAAATAAAAAAAATTTAAAAAGACAGTGTGGTTTGCTGTGGAGATTAGCACACAGACTAGTGCAGCAGGATTTAGACCCAGCAATATGATCAACTGGCTTAGACAAAGGTGTGCAGCCATTCAAAGGAGGAAACACATTTTTATCGAATGTTGCCAGTCACTGGACATCCATAATGCACAGATGTGTGCACACACATGCACTATATAAACCCATTTCTTTTTAAGTCTATAGCTTATGTGTGTGTGTTGCCTGCATGTATGTCTGTATACATATGCATATAGTGCCTACAAAGACCAGAAGAGGGCACTGAATCATTTGGAACTGGATTACAGATGGTTATGAGCCACTATGTGGGTGCTAGGAAAAGAACTCAGGTCCTCTGGAAGAGCAGCCCCTTATTCTTAAATGCCAAACCATCTCTCCAGCAAATACATTTTTTAAAAAGAAAGAAAAGCACATTTCTGAAAAGAAAAAAGATTCGATGAATTTGGACCTCACCAAAAGTCCAAACTTCTTGTCTGTAAAAGTCCATAGTAAGAGAATTTTTTTTAAAGGTCTATAGACTTGAAAGAAATCCTAGGAGGCCATCTATCAAGAAACGGATTTATTGCCAGAACATACAAAAAAAAAAAAACAACCTTTTAACACTCAACTATAGAAAAACCAATCCAATTAAAAATCACTCTAAAGACAGGAATAGATATTTCTCAACAAGTGCTTTTAGAATTCTGTATCTTGGTAGATCTCAAATCTATAGATATGACACCAACATTCAAAATTAAACACAGATATAGACACACACACACACACACAAATAAAACTGGAGAAGCCTGAGTAAGGCCGGGAGGTTAGCACACAGCCTGGCCGTGAAGCCTCCTACCGCAGTGCCAGATGACACAATAGGCAGAGATTTGGAAAGGGGTAGCCCCATCTCTCCATGTTCCTACTTCCACCTGGACAGGAGCCTATCATGACCACCATAAAATTTTAATTTATTTCCAAATGGTTTTTATTGGTCTTTTTATCTACTTAAAGACTAATATTTTAATACTTTGCAAATCTATACCAAAAGATAGAGGGAAACACCTCTATCTGAAAACCTAGTCATTCATTAGCATCTCTTCCTGATCACTGCTTTCTGCACGCGTGTAAGCATGAGTGTGGGCCTGCGTGCATGCGTGTGTGTGCTTATGTGTTATAATATGAGCGGCAGTAGTAAGAATCCGAGCGGTGGACTTAGCTGTCTTCTGCCTTCTGTGACATCAGAACTCATGCTTGGCTGGTGACAAGGAATGGGGGAGGGGAGGCACCTACCTGCCTCTCCACTGAAAGGGCTTCCATCCTCCCAGGCACTCTGACCCTGAGTCGAGACATGGCAATTCAGAAGACAGGAGGCAAGGGGCAGGGGGCAGCTGAACTGCTTGAGCAGAGAGGAGCAGCCACTGTGATGACAGGAAGCAGGTAAGCAGGGGCTCATGCCGTTTCCCCCATCCCTCCCTACTTTAGACCCAACTCCCCTGCAGCCCACCGCAGGAACTCAAGCAACCTTTCCTGTGGCTGCCACACACTCTTTCATTCTCATTCATTCACACCAGACAAGAGAGTGTCTCATTTGGAAACAAATGTATACATTAAAGCCCCAAGTGACTCGACCTATAGACAAGGATTCTAAAGAGGTGATTGCTGTTAAGTCTCTGGTCTATGGGCCAGGCTGTACCCTTATTGCAAGAGGCAGCAAGAATATGTAGGTCAGAGGAAAAACCATCTGAGGACATGGTGAGAGGTGACACCTGAAAGCCCCAGAGAAAGGCTGCATTCAACAGCATAAACTAGTAGAAAATTGTATCTACTGTTCAAAGTCTCTAGTCTGTGACATGGTGGCATGGCGGTGCTAGCGCTGCATGGTGGTAATGGCATGGCATGGCGGTGCCAGCATGGCATGGTGGTGCCGGCGTGACATGGCAGTGATGGCGTAGCATGGTAGTGATGGCGTGGCATGGTAGTGATGGCGTGGCATGGCAGTGATGGCGTGGCATGGCAGTGATGGTGTGGCATGGCAGTGATGGCGTGGCATGGTAGTGATGGCGTGGTATGGTAGTGATGGCGTGGCATGGTAGTGCCAGCGTGACATGGCAGTGATGGCGTGGCATGGGAGTGATGGCCTGGCATGGCAGTGATGGCGTGGCATGGTGGTGCTGGCATGGCGCAGTGGAACTAGCAGATTTAGCATTGACAAAGGATGGATATGCAGAACAATGAAGCAACAGAACCCAGGAACACCCATGTGACACACCAAAGGCATCAATATAATTTGATGAGGAAAAATAGCCCTAAAAATAATTGCAGGACAACTAGATATCTATGTTTTTAAAACTCTCAAGCTAGAGCCAGGTAGTGGTAGCACACTCCTTTAATCTCAGCACTTGAGAGGCAGAGGCAAGCTGATCTTTGTGAGTTCAAAGTCAGCCTGGTCTACAAGAGCTAGTTCCAGGACAGGCTCCAAAGCTACAGGGAAACCCTGTTTCAAAAAACAAAACAACAAAAAAAACCCAACAACAAAAAAAAACTAACAAGCTATAGTTTTACATTATGTGCAAAATTTACTCCATAAATTTAAGTTAAAACAATAAAATGTTTAGGGCTAGAGAGATGGCTCAGTGGTTAAGAGCATTGCCTGCTCTTCCAAAGGTCCTGAGTTCAATTCCCAGCAACCA
>LOEQ01001016.1:21607-38525 GCA_001685075.1 Bramus lutescens | reverse complement strand
CAGAAGCCTCAACATGGCGCAGCAGTTAATCATATCGTCCCATTTTCTTTGATGGCCCCAACCAAGGCAAACATGGCTCATCCCCCCTCCCCAAGCTTAATTCCTAACTTTAACTCTCAGATTACACTCTACCTATCACAGTAAATACACTGATATACACCTGTGGATGGACATTGTAGAATAGCTCTAAGGGCTAAGTAGCCAAGGAGTTCCAAAGATGCCCAGGCCACAGCTAGGACACCGACAGAAAGGCAAAGGGGTCTGTGGGAGTCTCAGAAGGAGGTCTGCCCTTCTGGAGTCAGGCTGAGAGAGTCGCAGGTTTGAACAGAGCTGCAGAGTGGAGTCCACCTACAGAGGCGAAAAGGTAGGTCCAAGTTAAAATGAACAGATGAATGGGGAGATAGACGGACAGCAGGTTCAGACAGGCAGAAAGGTTCTGGAGGCCAGAGGAACTGAAGAGAGACAAGGGAAATAGTGGGGAGGAGCTTTGGCCTTCCCACCACTGGTCGCTTCTCCACCACTTCTCTGAGCAAGCAGGTTTTAATCCCATATCTGATTTGTGAGGGTTTTTTTTAATTAATAATAGAATAATTTAGACAATTGTTACAGTTTTTGTTTGTTTTTTCTTTTTCTTTTTTGTTTGCTTGTTTGTGCTGTTATATTCTGCTATTTTTGTTTATTGGGCTATTTGAAAGAAAGAAAGAAAGAAAGAAAGAAAGAAAGAAAGAAAGAAAGAAAGAAGGCATGGAATTGGATTAGTGGATTAGTGAGGAGATGAGGGAGGGGAAACCATAATCAGAATATACTATATGAAAAATAAATTATTTTCAATTAAAAACAAAAGCACAGAATGAGCCACAACAATAATTGTGGATCCTTTCAATCTTGGCCCTCTGTTCCTGGGTATAAAAAATATAATTATAAACTACAAAGTGACTTCGTGGTCCTTTGAAATAAACCCAGCACTGTACAGTGGGAGAAAGACAGCCCTGTAGCAACCTGGTTAGTCAGACTAGCTGAGTTCAGGAGCTCTGGGTTCAACTGAGAGACTGTTTCAGTGAAAAGGGTAAAGAGCAATCAGAGAAGATTCCTAATGGCCAGCATCAACATCAAGCCTACAAACATGCACACACACATATACAAACACACACACACACACACAGAGTCACATGCACACCACATATTTATTTTTTAATTATTTATTAGGCTGCGTGTGTCAATCACACACAGAGGAACAAGATCACAGACTAATGGGAAATAAAAGGCAAGGTAGTTTCAGAGGGTAGCAAACCTGAAAACTATGGAGCAAGCAGCTGTAGTTTCCAGGGAAGAGCTGAGCGGACTCTGTGCTGTGGGTGCTGACCCAGCTGGACCATGCGAGAGAACAATAGCAGGATGTTCTAAGGAGCAAAGCTGGAGATGGGTGCAGGGAGCTGCTCCCCAGGCCTCGGGACTCACTTTCTTCTGCTCATAAACTGAGCCATGGCTTGAGTTCCTGACCTCCTAGCACAGTGGAGCAATGGAAGAGACGTGCTTGATCTTGTTGGGTTGAGAGCGGTCAGTGGGGGAAATGTCAAGACTCCCCAATTACCTACATTTCTTTGTTGCAGGAATCTGGATCAACATCGCATATAATTAAAGCCTTTTAATTAGTTTCAATTGATGGAGTCTCCCCTCTTCACTTAAAGATACTTTAGGCAATCCTCTCTGTTGTCCGTCTGGCTCTTCAGATAGGTAGCCTGAAGTTTTCTTGTTTGGGATGGGTTACTTTTTTTTTTTAATTCCTTTGACTTCCATGGTGAAGAAAACTGCAATCCCTTGGGTAGTTTATTCTTTAGGAATCTGAGTCTGGGGCTGAAGAGACAGCTTGGTTATGAAGAACATTTGCTGCCTTGCAGAACAGCCCTCAGCACCACATCTGCTCACAAACACCTGTGACTCCAGTTCCAAAGGCTCTGATGCCCTCTTCTGGCATGGTGTACCTACTCATTTATAGATGTAAACAAATCTTTAGAAGAATGAGACTATGATACTCTAGGCCAGTGGTTCTCGCCTTCCTAATGCTGAGACCCTCTAATATCGTTCCTTATGCTCTGGTGACCTCCCAACCAGAAAAATTATTTTCATTGCTACTTCATAACTCTAGTTTTGTTACTGTTATGAATCATAATGTAAATATCTGTGGTTTTATTGGTATTAGGCAACACTTATGAAAGGGGCATCTAACCCCCAACGGGGTCGCGACCCACAGATATCATCTAACCCCCAAAGGGGTCGCAACCCACAGATTGAGAACTACTGCTCTGGATGAAATCTATTTTGGTTCTGTCCAGTTGGGCATGGGTGTGTGTACCCCCAAAGACCATGAGACTGGGAGTGGCTAGCATTCTGAGGCCGTCTCCTGTTCCATGGTGCTATGGTGGGGATTTGGTAAGGTGTTAGTGATATTTCCAGTTCAGAAAGTGGAAACTGAGGCCCCTGAGTGGGCACATCATTGTTAGCATTTCCTACCTGTGAGTGGGAGGCATGTTTCAAGCCCGCTTGGCATCAGAGCCCTTATAGAAGCTGGCATTCTCCAGGTTCTCCCTTCCATTCAGCCTGGCCAAGATAAGCTCCTTTCTCCCTTAAAAATTTGCATTTTAGTGTTGAGTAATCATATGTCAATTAAATTTATAAGGGCATAAATATTCATTGCATGCTACTACATGTAGTGCACACATACAGCCAAGTGGAAATCATGTTCCCTGCCCACTAATAGCTTGCCTTGCTCTGGAGAAGCCAAGAAACAGAGGTAGGGAAAATGAAATATCTACACTGATTTACAAGGCATTGGATAGAGTGCCAAAGTCGCCTAATTAATTACCAATGAGCTATATAAATATTTATTGGCTCAACTCAGAGTTCAGAGAAAGGATAGGGCACTGGGATTGACTCAAACATGCCATATCTGTGAGTGCAACTACAGGAACAGGAATGCAAAGCATCTTACAGTCCATGG
This sequence comes from Bramus lutescens, assembly GCA_001685075.1. Classification (NCBI taxonomy): domain Eukaryota; kingdom Metazoa; phylum Chordata; class Mammalia; order Rodentia; family Cricetidae; genus Bramus; species Bramus lutescens. The sequence continues at coordinate 35,527 of LOEQ01001016.1, read as the reverse complement.
GGAAGGGTGGGGAAAGTAGAATTGAATGCAGGGTAGGGTAGAAAGCATCCATACCTTAAGGAATGATGCTGAGGCCCAGTAGTGACCTGAGAACTACAGCCTAGCTCTCGGGTAAGATTTGGAACCAGACTTCCCAAGAATCTCAGAGAAAATCACCCTCGAAAGAAAATTCTGAGAAGGAAGGGTTTGGGATTCACTGTGTCTATTCCAAGACCCGGAATGTCCATTTCCAGTTTGCATGTCACGTTTTTGATGATGCCAAATAAAAATGTGGGTTTAATTTGTTCCCTTAATCCACAAATTTGTTCAACAAAATTGTGAAATGCATTAAATCCAATTTGGTTCCAATCCGGCTGTCAGGAGGACAATTGAGGGTGATGAAGGATAGAGTCAAAGAGGCCTCCCCATGGCACCAGAATCCCTGCTGTTGTGACATTTCTGTGAGCAAATACTTCCCCGCCTGCAGGCAGGGAAAGGCGGAAGGCAGGCACTCCCTTCAGACGCCAGCCTTCTGAGCAGAGCAACTGTGTCCTTCCCACAAGGGCTTGGGAGGCACCTGAGCTTTCTAGCTGGCTCACTCCAGACTTCGGAGCCTGCTTCTTCCTTTAAGTAGCTATTGGCCTATTGAGAGGATATAATGTCTGCATCACCCAGTGTTGACTGAGTTTTCTGTCCTGCCTGGTTCCAGCAGTCATTAGTCCCAAAGAAATCACACAGAGGTCTACATTATTTATAAACTGATTGGCCAATTAGCTCAGGCTTCTTATTAACTCTTATAACTTTTATTAGCCCATTATTCTAATATATGTTAGCCACGTTGCTTGGTACCTTTTTGGCAAGGCAGTCACATCTTGCTTCTTCTGCAGCTGGGTCAGGACTGCCAAGGAATGGGCTTCCTCCTTCCCAGAATTCTCCTGTTCTCCTTGACACACCTCTACTTCCTGTCTGGTTGTCCTGCCTATACTTTCTGCCTGGCTACTGGCCAATCAGCATTTACTTAAAATATAATATAGACTTTTGTCCCATACCACTTCTTTTTTTTTTTTTTAACCCAGAGCTCGACACTCTACACTTCACAGGGCTTGGTGCTAGGTGCAATCAAAAAGTCAAACCAGCAAAGGACTGGGGACTGTTTGTCTCGGGGCCAGCCCCATTCCCAGACAGGTTGTCCCTGCCACCTGAGACTTCTTGCTCAATAGCCAGAATGCTTCAAGAGCCTGTGTCTCTTCAGAAGAAGGGAAGTGCCTCTTCTCCAGTGACTGTGGCCTGTGGTCTTCATGCGTGGTGACAAATTAGCCAGACCTGTATCATATGCTGTTCCTCAGGCCAGGGATGGAGACAGGTCTGTCCAAGGGCAGCCTGAGTGGGGGAAATCAGGGTACTGTCGCCAGAAGATGAAGAAATGAAAGTTAAGAAGCCATTTGCTACATAATGAAGTTTTGTGCCCTATTCCTTAGTGACACTGAAGCCATCATCAGGTTATGGTTCAGTACTCACACAAACACAGAAGCACAGGGACGTGCTATGTATGAACTTGAAATGGCACCTAGTGGCTGCCGTATGCTCTGTATCTACACCACCATTTATTAGTGTCATCACAGAGTAATCCTTCGGCTTACACCAGAAAAGTTTAAACAGAGTCACCTCATGAACCTGATGCTCACTGTGTCTCTTGATGGCACCAAGTGGCCATGCCAAGTGATCGCCCCAGACCAGTGAGATGTATAAGTCGTTCATAGTCCCATGCTGAGCTGCCCTGCTACATGGCCCTCATTTCCATCCCACTCAGACAGGATAAAAGAGCTTTCCCAGCTATGCTGACCTCGCTTACGTCTGAGATCATCTGGACAAATAATCTTCTTAAACATGCTGCTACATGAGCCACAGTGGTATAATGTGTGTGTCTTGCTTGAGCACCTAAGCCAAATGTGCACCAGAGGAGTTGGCATGAAGAGCTACAAGGGCAAGGCTTTGGGCTTAGGCAGGCCTGGTCCTAGCCCTACCTGTCATCCCCACTTCTTTGCTGGGTGACCTCAGATAGGTCACGCTGTCATCTGTGCTCTATTCGGCTTGCCTATAAAACGGGGTATGTCTACACATCTCCTGGGCCCATTGAGAGGATGAAGTAGCAAAAGCCAACTTTTACTTAGTGTTTACTGTGCTCCTGGCACTCTTGGGAGTGTTTTACAGGCATTAGCTTATCTCATCATCATAGGGTTACAGGACAGTCACAATCTGTGCCTTCATTGCACACTTAAGGAAACTGGAATAAAGACGCAAGAGGATTCCCGGGACACAGTAAGTGGCAGGCAGGGCCAGAATGCAAACTCAGACAGGCAAAGTCTTGCCTCCTGCTTGGACCCCACCCTGAACTCCATCCGGGGTAAATGAGGTAATATGCATGCAAGAGCTATGTAAGCTGCAACACATTGTATAAATGTCAGTCATTATTACTCCTCTCCTCACACCTTGGTCGTTAAAGCCATGAGAGACTCAATGAATCTATCATTCAGATTATTTTCCCCTGAGCTTACACTTCCTTTCAGCCCATTTTGACTCCAAGGTCTAGACCTGGAAACTCCAGTGGCCTCAGCCATTTCTCGGGGGCAACTAGTTGCAGGGGACAGAGGAGCTCACGAAGCAGTAGCGGGGAAAGAGGACCAGGCAATCTCTAGGAATTCAGTTCAGGAGCTTTACTGGCACGCGTGCGCACATCATGAGGTAACACCGGCGATGGCCAGGGTGAGTGGGGGCTGTGATGGGCAATAGAAATATTCTGGAGACTGGAAAAAACACGGTCTGCGACCTCATGAGTTCCCAGGGGTGGGAAGGCAGACGAAACTGGCTCCCTCCACTGAGCCCGCGTTAGACCCCGCGCAGCTTAAGACATCTTAAGAGCCTGCCTACCTGTCTGCCTGGGGAGCTAAGAGGCACCTGTGAGCTATTGTCCCCAGATGAGTCCTCCTCCCTCCCTCTGGCTCAGGGCTCAGTGCCCATCCCTCACACTGGCTTATGTCCTTTCCAGAAAACATCCCTCGTTCTTCTTAGCTTCTGTTTTTCATATCCATACAAGCTTTTTAGCAAAATCCCGGGGGGAGGGGTGGTAGAAGAAAAGGGGTTTTTGTTTGGTTTTAAAGAAGACCATATCAGAGACAAGAAACAGAGTAGCAACTCTGAGGACTGGTAGGTGAGGAAGCAGAGAGCCCTAAAGGATACAAGACTTCCACTTGGGGAGACAACGGCTTCCAGAATCACATAGTGATGGGCCCCACGGAAAACAGACTCGGTCACTGGGCTGTGCACTTTTGTGTTGCATGTGAGGACGATCCTGGTTCAACCTGGTTCCGTACATTTACTTCCAGTTTTTTTTTTTTCAAAACTAAATTTTAGATGGGTAAGGTCATAATTGCAAGTACATTTTGTGGCCTCCAACCCATCAACATGCACTTTTGGACATTTTGCCTTTTTCCCACAAACCGGTAGACATTTCCATGAACTCTTCAGTGATATTAAAAAAGCATTAAGAAAAAGAAAGAGCCTAGATCCAAAAGCAGATTAAAAATTCGGAATTAAAGCAGAAATATTTTCATCTGATTTTTTTCAGAAGTGAGTTGCTTATGAGAGACACAAATAAAAGGCCCAAAGAGGTTGAAAATAAAAAGAAGATGGGGAACTATATCTATAAAACCACTAAAAAGTAGATATAATTAAATTTTAGGTATTTTTTAAAAAACAGATATATCTTTACTAACATCAGATAAATTAAACTTAGCAGTGTTGAAATACATAAAGAATAATAATTTGGGGCCGAAGAGATGGCTCAGTGGTTAAGAGCACCCACTGTTCTTCCAGAGGACCCAGGTTCAATTCCCAGCATCCACATGGCAGCTGACAACTGTCTGTAACTCCAGTTCCAGGGGATCTGACACCTTCATACAAATGAGTGAATGCAGGCAATGAACATAAACTAAAAATTATACATATATATATATATTTCTAGGGAGAAATAAAAGTATGTACTTTTCCAGAGGAGCCAAGTTCAGTTGCCAGTACCCACACTGGGTGGCTCACAACCATCTGTCACTCCAGTTCCAGGGGATCTGATGACCTCTTCTGTCCTCGATAGGCACACTCACTCACAAGCCCACACAAACCCACACAGATATACCCCCACACACATGATTTTAAAAAATACATAAAGATAAATCTTTAAAAAAGAACTCATAGTTGTATGGGAGTTGGTCCAACCATAATATATAAGGGTCTTCAATTCAAATAAAGCGTGGCATCATGTTTTAACTAGAATTAAAACATGGCCTCAACACCATAGGAGCTGAAAGGGAGAAGGCTCATTCCACAACAAACCCACAGAGCTCCCTGGTTACAGGGAGGCCGTGCAACCGAGCTGTGTAGGAAGAACGGGATCACCTGCAGGTTTTCCTGGATCAATTGCACCTCCTAAAGGAATGTTGGTATTGGCTCCTGCCCTCATACCACATTCAGACCGTGGGTCTGGTGACAGCTGGACCCGGATATAAAAGACACAGTGGTACCGCTCCTGGGATACACCTGAGAACCTGCTCGTGGCCATGACAAAGACTTTCTGAAGCACAGAGACCACAGATCATACAGGAAGGAAGATATTTATAAATTAGACCTTTTTAAAGTTTGAGAATGGTTCATGGAATGACACCATGACAGAGTGAAAAAAGTAAGCAGAGCAAGAGGGGCGTGCCATGTAGCAAATATGTAAAGAGCTCCTAAAAATCAATAAGAAGGCAGACGTCACTTCAAGCATTTCACATGGATTTTTGAATCAGAAATTTCACTCCAAATATATTCTTTCAAAAACGTATACATAAGGGCCCTCCATATCGCAGAGTCCATGTTTGTGAGTCGGCCACATTTGCACTTAACATATACAGGCTGCATCTTGTCAATATTCTAATAGAGTGTGGTATAAAAACTGTTACCTGGGAGACAGGAGTGGGCTGGGAGACGAATAAGTAACACTAAGGATGTTTGGAAAAAAACACATATGAACATAATTTTTTATAAAAAAAATTAAATAAATAAATACATAAAATGAACATAATTTTTGGTATGTTTCACACACTTATATAAAAGAGCTTATTGAAGTTACCCTATCTTAGGGGATAGTGTTCATCCCAGAAGCCACAGTTTACCAAATGGAAAGCCCAGTGCTGGTGAGGGATACCTTCCTTTGAGTTGCTGGTCAGGGAGGTCCAGGAAAATCCAAAACAATACAGACTGTTGTCATTGCTCTTGGTTGCCCACCAGAACTCAATGGTAAGACCCTATCATTGAAGGAAGCAAACACTTTGGTCACAGGACAGGGAGACCAAGTTGATGCTGACCAGGAAGCTGCCCCTACTGGCCAGCTCTCATAGTACCAGAGCCACTGTGTGTGGGGTCCAGGGGGAGCGATGACACATCAACAGTCTGACCAGTCAGCCCTGGGGTCTATGGCAATGAGTGGCAAAGCAAGACATGCTCATGTATGCAGTAGTGTCACAAGACGTACTTACACAAGAAATCTGGCCAAGAACCCGTGGCTGGGGAGCTCACAGGCCCCAGGGAGAAACCTACTACTGTTTCGCTAAATGGACATAGTGCCCAACTGCCCCATGAACCCGTGAACTGTATTTCTCCACCCATAGACTAGTGCGGCTCTTACACCACGTCAGAGAAGTATTACTCTTGCAGAGTGGGGACCATCACTGGAGTTAAAATCCTGAGAGCCAGAGGTTGAGAAGGGCGGGACCTCTACATTCACAGAGTCATGCAGCTGTGATTGTTGGAGCAAGACCAAGACGGTCAGCATTCTAGCATGGTGGAAGGAGGGACTCATGAGCCCCATCCCCAGGTGAGGAGCTGCTGAATGTTGATGGCTTCTGGAAGAGGGAGAAATAGTTTTAGTTAAGGGTGTAGCCCAAGTAGACAGAGCGAGCTCCGGTAAATGGCCCACACCCATGAGTATGTGGGCATCACAAATTGGACTCAATAGATTACTTTAAAACAAGAATTTAAAGTCACAGAGTTGAAGGCGAATCTCTGTGGGTTCAAGGCCAGCCTGGTCTACAAAGCGAGTTCCAGGACAGTCAGGGCTGTTACACAGAGAAACCCTGTCTTGAAAAACAAAGCAAAACAAAATGTCACAAAGTTGAGGGAGGCAAGGGGGGCTGTAAGGTGGATCTGGGAAGAGTTAGGGCAAGAATGGGAAGTTAATGCAATCAAACTACATTGTTCAAAATTCTCTGAGAATTAATACACATGCTTAAAAACTCTTACGTAACATTTACATTGTTAGATAGCATGCATAAATAATTTAGAGACTTAAAGTACAAAGAAAATTGAGTAGGATATATGCAAATCCCATATGTCTGTGCACTTGTATGTGGTTATGCATATGTATGTGCCTCTCTGTGTGTGCATACGTACATGTACCATATATACTGCCTAAATCATCGTATTCTACTATCCACAGGAATCATAAAACTAACTCCTCTTGGATACTGAGGGACAACTATATATATGGACCAAAATCAGTGAACAAAGTCACCAAAACAGCATTTCTCTTAGCACTGGAGCATTAGAGGTCATTCAAAACTTCTCAGAGCATATCGATAATATTACATTCACTCCTACAGTGGTATGTTGGTGTACTGTGCAGGTGTCTATCTCCTAACCTGGGCGATGCACAAGTGTGCCCAGAACTAATTCACCAATCTCTCCCCATAAGGGCCATGCATATAACTAGATCATATCGCAATTCATTTAATAAGCCCAATAAAACAGCATGCATGCATCATGGATGCTCATGGTAGATAGCATCAAGCCTTTGAGTTGAGACTGTAGTGAGTTCTTCTCAGTGTGAGCATTGCATCCCTGCATACATCAGTTTCAGAATTGCTCTTACCTTTTCTAATGATGTCTTCCCATAAGCCAGCCTTGGATGCTTTAGGCCAAGTTTGTTGGGCTCTCTCTCCACGCCCTCCTTCCTGAGAGAGGAGGGCAGTGGGGAAGGAAGAAGCTTGTTTAAGGGAGACTCTAGCAGGGAGAAGCAAGGATCTTGCATAGCACAGACTATGCCTGTGTGGTACTCCATCAGGGGAAAGTCGTCCACAGAGAAATGGGAGGTAAGTCACCTGAAGTTGAATGTGTCAGGACAAGAAGCAGGAACTTTGGTCTCCTATCTCATAATGACTGTAGGCCAGTCCCTTCCCCTCCCTGGACAGCTATCTACTGATCTATAAAGGCCTTTTGCAGTGGTAGTGGCTGTGACCACATGTGACTCTAGGCCTGTGGAGCACTGTTTGAAATGTTCTGAGGAACCATTTGCAGACGAGTTAAATGTTTTACTCTTGCACTTGATAAGGTGGGGGTACAAGCTGCAGGAACGGACCCACAGGTACCAGGACATATCAGGGTGGGGCTCTCAGAGGAGGAAGAGAGGATCTTTTATTTCCTCTGAGAGAGGAAAGAAATCCAGAGAGACCAGATGGCGGAAGGCTCTGTGGTCTGGAATGCAGCTGTTAAATATGACCTCAGCAATCATCAATAATGTCCCTAAAGTCGTGACATATTGGGGACAGACTTTCTTGGGGGAACTGGTGAAGGTGCCAAGCTTCCCTCGGAGACACGAGTGATGCAGGTCAGCTCATGACATTATGAGGATAGAGAGAAGAGAGGGCATAAAAACAGCTGCCCAGGACCTGGTGAGATCAGAACTAGGAATTCCCCCCAAAAGACAAGAAACTGGGAGCTAGGTTTTACTGAACCAGCTTCCAGGACACAGGCAAGCCCACAGTGACAGACACATCCCATATTCTACACTGATGATGGCAACTTATGGCCTCAACCTGCGAGAAGCAATACTCAAGTTACAACCAGACCACACATCTCATTTCCCTCCTCTGTATGCTATGAATATGTTTTATTACCATTGGTTAATAAAGAGTCTGCTTTGGCCTATGGAAGGGCAGAATATAGCTAGGTGGGAAGATTAACTGAATGCAAGGAGAAAGAAGGCGGAATCAGGCAAACATCGTTTAGCCACCCAAGAAGCAAAATGTGAGATAACAAACCACGAGCTTCATGGTATAATATAAAATAATAGAAATGGGTTAATTTAAGATGTAAGAGCTAGCTAGGAATATACCTAACTCATTGGCCAAACAGTATTGCAATTAATATAACTTTTGTGTGATTATTCTAGTCTGGGTGTCCAGGAAGCAAAAGTGCAGTCTCTATTTACAAGTATTCCTATCGTTATTGCTACTGCTATTGCTATTAGTACTAATTACTATGTGTGTTTGTGTATGCCCCATGTCAGAGGGCAGCTTTGTGGCACTGTCCCCCCTTTCACCTTTACATGGGCACAGGAGATTGAACTCAGGTCACCAGGCTAACTCTCCAAGCACCTTCACCTGAGCAACCTCAGCCTCCTCTCTGTTCTCAGGGAGATCCCCCTCACTGGTCCTTACACTGTGGCAGTCCCCTTCCCGTCCCCACTGGTCCCCGCTGGTGCCCACCCCATCCCCTCCCCCTTCCTGTTCACAGGTTGGCTGTGGGTGCTCTGTAAACACACGGGAGTGTGTGGTGCAATCCTTCTGCCCTTCACATGACCTTGGCATCTCAGGAGCTGTTTCCTCTCCTTTGACTGAAAACAAAGTTGAATTCATAATTTTATGATTTTTCAGAGCTGCCTAGCTTTGAGGGGGAAAGAGAGCTTTGGGTAACCCCTGTGCAGTAGCCAAGCATTAGCAAGGTGGCGGCTCTCTAATTGATGCCTCTGCCAAGGATGCTGGTATGTTGCTCCTGAGCATGTGTCTGAGGATTGCTCTGAGGAGCATGTCCTCCTAGGACCTGTCTTTCCTGCCACCAACAGGATTCCTCCAGCCCTGTGCTAAATGCTAATTTTCTTACTAGAAACCCATCTCCTCTGAAAATAATAAGAAGATAAAACATGACCTGTTTAGCCCATCCCCACCTCCTCTTTTTTTAAATTCCTCCCAAGAAACACACTAACGTAAACAAAACGTGAGATGGGAAATGAAAACAGGGTGAAGGCACCTGCGGGGTTCTACCAGCTCACGTTACAAAGCCCCATCTGAAGTGGCCGGCAACTGTTTCCATGACAAGCATGACAAACAGCCCATTCTCTTGAAAGTCAGGCAAAAGCCAAATTAGTCAGATTACATCAGGATATATTTCCCTGGAGCAAAAGGTCTCTTTGGAAACACCTGCCTGACATATTTCAGACACGTGCAGAGGCACACAGGCCCCCAGTGGGTCCCAGGGCTCGCCAATGTCTCAACAAAAATGGGTGTTTGGGTTTTACTGAGTAAAACTGAGTGAGATGGCTGTGTGGAATTTGAGTTGCTTTCTGGCACCTCTCACACGACAGAGTTTTGCCAGCTCTTGTCCTGGTGCCAGGAGGGTCCAAGATCTCAGGCAGTCTGCAGCTGGTTCTCCCTCTCAAGGCAGTGGACAGATGCTGGGGTTTGGGGCCTGGATGGAGATGCTAGCATTATATAGAGCAGACACAACAGGGGACCACACTCCCAAATGGAACTGATAATGTGGAAGGTAACGTGGACGTCAAAGCCAGAGACACGTGTTTCTCTTTTCTCATAGTATAATTTGTATTCTGCCTTTGACAGCCTTCCTCAGTTTATTTTATTAGCATTTGGTAACCATGGGTAATTAACTTTTTCCAACGATCTGTGTTGTTGAGAAAGTGCCACGATCTGTGTTGTTGAGAAAGTGCCTGGCCGCATGGGTTAAATAAATCATGGCAAATCTATAATCCAGAATACTATGTGACTAATCCCATGAATGAGCGAGGACCCCACTATGTGACCATTCATATGAACCCCAGGGGCTCAGGTAACAAGACTTTGAAGTTACATGTGTTGACAAAAAGTTAAGTTGCAAAACAACACAGGTGTGAGAGTTCTGTATAAAAAGGGAGAAGGGGCAGAGACATATTCACAGACACACAGACATGCATATCAGAAAACACAGAGGAAGCCTAGGAGAAGGGACAGAAGTCATCGTCAGGGAGAGAACAGTGGGGAGACAAGAAGGTACTATATCCTGATCCCGATACTTGAAATATTTACAGTAAGGAGAGTCACGTGTGACTCGGGTTAAACGAGACACCTACCCATAATAATACAACATGGAAAAAGCATACGGTGAGAGACAGACCATCCCGCTCGGTCCAACTTGTCAGATTTTCTTCTTATTCCTTGGTTCCTCCATCTCCTGACCCTCAGTGCACAGCGAAAAGACAGCAGATCCTAGCGCACGTTCATCAGCGGTGATACCGTGACTCATAACCAAGCGAGGAGCACAGTTCCGGATCCGCCAGCCTGTGTTCACATCTTGACTCTGCCATCATGACCGACGGGTCTGACAACACCCCATTTGACCCCTGTGCGATCAGTAGGAATCCCCTGAGAGAGTGGTCATGGGGGTGACTCAATCGAGTGAAATCACTTAGCGCAGGGCCTGGCACAAGGTGGACACCCCAAAAATGTTACCGACACCTGATACTTCCCAAGGGTATGCATTTTGCATGTGTGTTTCTAAACAAGCACAGGGCCCAGGGCCATGTTCAACTGGTTTTGCAGGCGAGCTTGTCGCCAGACACTATGGATATGGGTTTTACCCGGTGGTACAGGGAAACCACACTGACAGAGGTCCGCATATCTGTGGAGTAGGACTGACTTCAGCCAGGGAACTCTCTGTAGAAGCCAAGAACAGACAGCAAAGCTCAGTGTAGAGGTTTGCAGGAGGAGGGTGGTGAGAGCAAGGGGCTGGGGTTCCCTGCCAGCTGCAGCACCTTGCTGCAAGCATACCAATGAGGTTCAAAGAGCAGGCTTTAAACAGAGTCGGCTTAAAACAAGGAGGTGATTGACCTGGACGGTGGAGGGAAGATGGGGGTCTGTGGTCGTCAAGTGTAACCCACCTGGTACAGCCTGCCTCCCAACCCCAGCGGCCGCAGTCATGACTGCACACCCCACGCCGAATTCCTGGACCCCTTTGTCTCCCTCATCACAGCTGAGATCTTCGGCACAAGCCCCCTCCTCCCCACGGCTTTTTATGACGGTGATGATGTAAGGGGGTAGGAAAAACACAGCTGGTTCCGCCTGCGTTTACAGAGTCTGGGGCAGACTGTGCGCTGTCCCCAGCCACCAGTCCTGCACAGCTGCTCAGTCCGCCTCTGGGGGCCAAGCGTCCCCACCGCTTCTCAAGGAAGGAAACACATGGTGCAGAAATGAGACATTTATTTAATGAAAAAATGAAATAGACCTTCAAGACACTCTTCGTTGTTCGGGGCCCTGCTCCGCTGTCTGCATCGGCTCCNGCTCCCACGCTCTCGTCTACCTTAACTGTTTCCCCTCAGTCCTCCACCCCAGACTCTCCATGGGCAAATCAACCAACCACACAACGAAAATGCTCAGAAAGAAGTAACAGGCTTATTGAACATATGTAGGTCTGCCACTGCCTCGGTGCTACAGTAATGGTGGATTGCCGTATCAGGACTCTTAAGCCAAGTGCAGGCTGGAGTGCCTGGGAGACTGTGCACGGGGCCAGGGCACCTGTGACTTTACATCCACAGCTGGCCTGGAGCCAGTCCCTGACACACACAGAAGGATGACCATACCGATCTGTTACACACACCCCCGTTTCCTCCTCCTTGGTCTCATTCCTGGCACGGGTCTCTTAATCTCCCACCAGGATTCTCCAACTCCCTTCTGAGGTTTCTTCTTGCTCTGAGTCTTGGCCCCTCCCACCAAGCCTCCCCCAGTAGCCAGAGGGACTTTCACAAGCAGAAGTTACATCCTCCCTTCCTCTGCTTGGGGTCACCTGTGAACAGACTTCTGCAGACTCTGGTCACATTTTCTTTTCTTTTTAAAACTGTGTTTTACTTCAATGCATAAAGATTGTGTATATCAATGGAATCCTGTGTCACACTTCAGTATGTGTGTGCACTGTGTGATACTTAAATCGGGTTAAATGGATCTGTCACCTCACATTTTTCTTGAGGTAGTACTGGTGATCAAAGCTTGAGCCTTGCACACGCAAGTCCACCGTGGAGCCACAGCCACAGCCTTAAACATTTGTCTTTTCAAATTTCTTATTGTGTGTTTATATGTGCGTGTGCAGGTGTGCGCACACACACACATACATACACACACACACACACACGGAGGTCTAAAGATAGTTTTCAGTTCTCTCCTATTATGGCATGTGGGGATTGAACTCAGGTCATCAGGCTTGCACAGCAAGCACTGTTAACTACTGATCTATTTTGCCAGTCCATTGTGCTCACAGTCATAGCATACCAGGGCTGATCTCTCCCGCTACCCATAATTGAGGACTCGCTGATGACCACCCCTGCCCTTCCCCTCAGTCCCCAGCATCTGGTAACCATGGTTCTACTTTCAGCTGCAGGAGGGCCAGCATTCCCATCTGCACATAGGAGTGAGAGCAGGAGCCGTCTTTCTCGCTGTGCCTGGCTGACTTTACTCAGCATCACGTCTTCTCTTTCCATCTGTGTTGCCACACATGACAGGACCTCGCTGTTTTTATGGCTGGATAGTATTCCACTGTGTGTGCAGACTGTGGTTCCCTCATCCACAGTCCTACTCAGCAATGAGAGGAATGCTGAGGTGACATTTTCTCAACAGAGTCATGCGATGTGTAGCTGCGGAGGTCTGTTCCTGCTTCAGCGGTCCACATTACAGTACATACGTGAGCATATGTGTGCGTACACTTGACAGTTGCTTTTGCTTATGGTTACATTGAGCTCTCCATGGCTCACTGTACCACAGCTCAGGCCTGCAGGAAGCTCCTCTCTGGTGATGTGTTTTCTCACTAAACTGCATCCACCTTCCTGTGCTTAGAGTCACCAGAAGGTACCTCAGTACTGTGATCAGGTGACATATTACTGTGTGTATTATTTATTTCTCTGGGAATATGCATGTGTGTGCACATGCCGCAGCACACAACCAGAGAAAAATTTACAGGAGTTGGTTCTCTCCTGTTATGTGGGCCTTAGGGATAGAACTCAAGCCATTGGGCTTGGGAGCAAAGTGCCTTTACCCACTGAACCATCTCACTGGACTTTTGGGCACTGTTTTAAACAATGTGAACAGCAATCCTTGAAAAAGACACACAACTACAGTGTGGGAGTGGAAACAGGAAAGCCAATCATCCCCCACCTCCACCTCCACCCCCGTGTGGTCTTTGCCATGACCATGTGCCATGGAAGTGCTGGCAACACACATTCTCATGGTTCACCGAGTGTCCAGGAACTACCAGACACAGGCTGTGCTGATTTCAACAGTAGATGAGCTCATAGAGTCAGTAAATACCGAGGATCCTCTGTGAGGTTGTCCCTCAGGATCCACAGAGGGTTGACTTCAGATCCCCACTGCCAGTACACATGCTCATGACACTGTCAATCACTTCCACATTGGTCTAATAGCTCACACAATGTAATGCAATGGAAAGGATGTATTGCTCTATGCCCACTGTAAAGACAACATTATAAAATACATATCTTATGTACTGGCATACTGGCAAGGAAGAGAATTCTGTCCTAGCTCAGTTGTAGTCCTTATAGGCTCAACTCTACTTTCAACCCATATTTTATCAAACTTGCAGATAGGGAAACCCATGAACTACAAGAACTACCTGTGTTTTGTTATTGTTGTTGTTTCTTAGAACAGGGTCTCATTCTGCAGCCCTCCAGGCTAGCCTAGAGCTCCCTAGTGCTATGAGTCTAGACATGAGCCCTCACATGATGTAGGTGGGTCTTCTGTCTACGTCTTACTTTCATTGGTCAAATAAAGAGACTGCCTTGGCCTTTGATAGGACAGT
>LOEQ01001015.1:236759-246998 GCA_001685075.1 Bramus lutescens | reverse complement strand
TGCCACACCCCTGAGAGACCTCTCCTGTTACACAGGACCTGAGGTACAGCTCCAGTCTACAAAACGTTCCCATCCTTTTCCTGCAGAATGATGCCTGCCCAGTCCACTTCTTCCTTTCAGCATTTCAGATCTGCAGTATGACTCGATGGCTGCCATTGCCACTATCTGTTTGGTCTAAGTGTTAATATCCATGTTCATTTTTTTCTCAATATATTTCTCATGTATATAATTCTGTCATTTTACTTATCTTAAAAGGTCTGGATCATTTCAGCAAGGCGATTAAATTTCTCCTTGTCTAATTAAATAATCCTATTCACAAATCCAAACTCTTTGTTTGGCTCAGGTCTTCTTCAGATGCAGTAAGCTTTGAAAGGGTATGTCTTCTAATAATAAATCTGCCTTTCATGTAATTACTGAGACCTGTTGTAAATTCATATTTCATGCCTGGACTCAGACCAAAAATACTACTGTTTGTGGTCCTTCTTCAATTCACACACATGTATGTGCGTTTTCCTGTTTAGTCTTCTGCAGGCGCCCCCAAAATAAAAAGAGACAATCGAGCATGGATATACTTTTGCTTTCAGTATGGGGACTCACACCCAGGGCTTCAGACGTGCTGCTCAAGCGTTCTACCACTGAGCTACAGCTCTAGTCCTGCCTTTCCATGTTTATTTCATCTTCAATTCTGATTCGCCCCTCCTTTTAGAAAGGTCACTGATCTTTGAAAACATAAATCGCACGTGTTTCAGTTCTACAAAACCCTTGCCTTTCATATGGCATTCGCCTTTCTTTCAAACATGTTGATTTAAAGATATCTGGTTCCTTAATATCTAAATTGGATATGATATAACTAAGGGAAATTTTTTTACACAACTAAAATGTGTACAGGGGTGGGAGAATTAACTCAGTGGTGTGGCGCACAGGTTGTTTTTAAAGAGGACCCAGGTTCTATACCCAACTCACAATAATGTGAAACTCTGGTGCCAGGGGTCTGATATCCTTTTCTGGTCTCTGTGGGCACCAGACAGAAAAGTGATAAACAAACACCCATGAAAGTGAAACTCTCATATACAAAAAGTAAAATACAAATAAAACAAAACAAACAAAAACAAGTGTGCAAGTGAGCTGTCATACTTGTAAAACATTGTTTTGGTATAGGCATCCACTCCTACTGGCTCCTAACAATCATTTAGCTGCCTTCTTTATGATAATCCATGTGCTTTGGGAAGCAAAAGATATGCTATAACTATCCCTTTTAAGGATGAGCACTCAGTTGTTCATTATTGTTAGGTATACATGATGTGTACGAGATCAAAGAAACCAAATTACCATCACTTATGGGGGGAGGACTCATGAAAGGATCGCCTATCCCAAAAGCTATCAGCAGGTGGTGGCAATGGGAGAAGAGCCACTTTTCATCAAGGCTGTCAACCTTGAAGGCTAGAAACATCCCAGTAGATTGCTGAACACCCATGCACATATAGCCAGAGCTAAATGGACTCAGTGTTAAGTTATGAAAGATAAGTTAAGGGGATGAGGAGTAACTGGAGAGGAGGAAATGGGTGATGAATTGAATAAAAATTACCCTATGTATGCATCAATATTAAATACTTAATTTAAAAATTGAAAAATACCATAAAGTTTTATTGTAATTTTTCCATATGTCTAGAAAGAAAACAAGCAATTCTTTTGGAAAGCACCTTTTGCAGGTTTCAGATGTCTCGGTTCCATAAACATCTGCATCCTTCATCCTCTTAAGTTTCTTGTGCACTTTGAAAGGTAGGAAATGGGAGATGTGTGAAATTAAATGGGAACTCAGAAATAAATTACAAGTTTTCTGATAAAGTTAAAAGATACTTTAAAGTTTTAATATGAAGGTATCAATAGCATTGTAACTGTCTTATTTTAGAATTAGACACTGGGACCTCACCTGTTTTCATAATTCAGTTTTAGGACCACTTTCACCTTGGCTCTACAGTTTTCTGTTAGTCACAGATGCTCTTTGTATCCCTGTTTCTTTATTCAGGAAAAAGGAATTCAGATTGGGGATGGGCTGAGAACATAAAAGTCCCCAAATCACTTTTCTCCCTTGGCCTCAGGTTTTAGTAACTTTCATCCTTGTTCACTTTCTTTTAAGGAAATTAGATAATCCCTTTGTACTTAGAGAGCATCGTGCTTTGCTTACATTTTTATATAAATCCATATTAACTGGAAGAGAATAGCACACTGATTTCCAAGATTAATCAGTTTTTGGGAGAAGTGAAAAACCAACTTGTTTCGTCTTCTTCTCAGTCATATTATATATATACACACACATACATACATACATACATTGTGTGTATGTGTGTGTGTGTGTGTGTGTGTGTGTGTCCAAGCCTCAGTACTTTTAATTCTATTCTAAATTTTGAGAAAATGGAACTGATTGTTTAAATTGTTTGAGTTTGGACAAAACAGACAACTTCAGCAGTATTAACCCTTTTTGGTTATCTGTCCGTTTGAGGTCTCTGAGCCAAGACTACTCTTTGTCTGCTCGCCGTCCTTCTGAATAGGCTACCATGAAAAAAATGAACTAAGTATTTCTTTGTGAATTCTTAGAAACCATCAAGTTACCCCAGCCCCAGAAAAAGTGAAGATGAGATACAGATGCAAACAATTAATGTCAGCTGTAAAGCATGTGATTTCCCTCTGTTTTGATAAGAATGCTTAAGCACTGAAGGGTTTACCAACTGTAAAGCTTCATGTCAGGTTAACTATCTCAGATCAAACTCTGTTTTTAATCATTGTGGCCTAAGGGAAACTAACCCTAGCCTTGGAAGTCACGCGTATGACTGCACTTAGATACTGCAATGAACAGAGATATTTCTTGTCTGTCTTGAATCTGAGGCCCCAGCTTAACTCCTTTCCTGAGCTAGGTCTCTAATCAAGAATATCATTGTGTTAAATGCCTAGATTCTACCAAAAAGTTCTTGATCATAAGCTTCTGCATTGGCACTTGTGGATAATAATGGAAATGAAACTTAACATTTGCAGAATTTATCCTCAGAATTTATTTCCTCTACACTGCTGTTTAGAAGTGTGCTGTAAAAAAAGTAAGTTCTTATTTCAAGCATTTAATCCAATTAATTTTGCTGCAGTGTAATGAAGATAAAATGCTTCCATTTTCCCTTTGGGTTTTGTGTCTAAACATTCCATTAAGTATGATATTTAAATTCACAATGCAGCAAAATTGGTAGAAATGGGAGATTTAGATCTGTAGCTACAAGAAGTGGGATCTTTAAGTATCAAGCAATATGTTGGGTTGTATGATTCATTTTGACTATTGCTTAGTGTAGAAGAGGTGATATCCTAGGACAGGTTTAAGAGAATTAAATGGTCTCTGGACACATAAATCAAATTCAAGTCACAGATTCTTTTGAAGTTATTGGAGCCTAGTTGCAGTGAAAATCCAGATGAGTAACTTGTTTTCTGCTACATGGAAAAATTGGAACACTCACAGACACAAAAACACAGGATTTTGTAGAATGACTTCTGAAGGTCACTGTTGGCACCTGTTCTAGCGAGGACAAATCCTTTTCTATTTTAATAGTGTGACTATTGGAAAGTTCCAAGAAGAAAGTAACTATCGTTTCCTAAAGATTGAGACAGGTTGTAAGGTGTACTGTGTAATTCTAACATATGGTACAGACAGACTGCAAGCTGTACCTGAAAAAGTTGACTGTTTCTAGCATTTGGTGTTTATATTGTGATTTTAAAATAACTATCCCATAGCCAGAGGGTGTGTGTGTGTGTGTGTGTGTGTGTGTGTGTGTGTATGTGTGTGTTTGGAGACACACTATATAAAGGAGACTTCTTGGCTTTAGAAAATGTAAGAATCACCCCACACCACAGTTGTTAGTTGCTAACTATTAAAACTTCCTCAGTGAACTTGACGACCAGAGGTCTTATGGAAGATATCATATTCTAAAATTGACACTTTCTAGTTTAACTTCAATAGAATCGTTCTTACTAGATCTCTAAAACTTCGCATCAAAAACACTGGGCCATGTTAAGAAGCAGTTAATTGCAAGAGGGGATATCTTTGACTGTCAGACATACCAGATATTTCTGACTTTTATCATCTTGATATTATAAACCCTGCTTAAAACTCTGAAAATTTTGCCTACTGTCTATTGGAAACAGACTTTAAATCTCCCTCACATTGAAATTAAGGTAATAAATTAACCAGTAATCAATTGTGCATACCCACAAACAAGTCCTATTACTCAAGCCCTACTGTTAACTAATGTTTCTATTTCACAGGAAGGCACATCTGCATCTGAACATAGCTGCCCATTGCACAGTGGAGCCTACTCACACGCATGGCCTCTGGAAGCCACTATCTCAAGTTATCAGCTTTTTTGTATTATTGTATCATTGAACAATACATGTTTTATTTCAATGAATGTATGGATAATGAATTTGTTTGACACTGACATCCCAATAGGTTTCTAGTATCTGTAGTCCCTCAAAATTTAAGCATTTTCTTTCATTCTGTAGTTGAGAATTCAACCATATGAATAGCTTTATTTCACTGTGTACATGAGGGCATATAAAGTACTTTTGTAAAGATCTCAGATGAGCCTGCTTCTAGTTGTTTCATAGACAAAGATTCTCCTTAAATCTGGATAATACTGTTCTTTTTCATATTGTATATTTTGACCACATTTCTAAATGTGATAAATTCCAAACTACAAGATTGGATAGAGAGAATGATATGTGCCTCTATATGTGTGCCTCCACAAAATACAATACATGACTCATCTTCCTTCAAATAATGCTCATGCTTACCACCCTGGTATCATCAATGCATTATTTTCAAACAAATCCTGAACATTTAAGCATCTATGCATTGGCAATATACAAGTTTTCTTTATTTTTTGTACTTTTTTAACTTTTTTTGTTCAATTTAAGTCAAATAAATTTCCAAATACTGTGTTTAGTACAAATGATTTTTTTTAAAAAATATTTATCCAAATAAGTTCTTTGTATTACCTTGAATTCACATTATCACAGAGGCTGTCCTGGAACTCAGGACCCTTAGGTCTTAGGATATTGGTGTTGTGATTATAGGGATGCACTGCCACAATGATTCAAAAATTTTTAAAGTACCTCACATCAACAGCTTCCAATTCTTCTTTATCATTGCAACTTATTTAAGGGAAAAATAAGATTTTGTAGCATATGGGATTTTGCTGATTGGATTTACTAGTATTTTTTAATATGAACCTGTTCCCTGATTTGCATTGACTTTTGTTTGATCTTCTGCAAGGAATCTAAAAAAAGATATGCAGTGTATTTTTCTATTGCATCATTCCAGGGAGACCATATTATCTGGTTCTTCTTCCTGTCTTTCTGTGATAGTGAGATTGCTCTTTTCTTTGCTTGTATTCTGATCTGTCTGTTGTAAATGTTCTTGGTCAGCTTTTTAATTAATAATTTGTGTAGTTATTATTGATTGTTGTTTACTTGCAGTAGTTCACTAAGAGGTTATACTTATTTTGTTCTTCAGAAATTTTTTAACAAAAGAAGAACAATATTTCAGCACATGAAGTTTTCTCATTGAGGAAACCAGGGTTATATGGATAAGGAGATGAGGCTTTGTAACATTTAACACCAGGAAAGGGTTTAATGGTGATATAGACCTGCTGTGTTCCCGGAGTTAGAGCAGTGAGCATGGCTTGCAGAGGCAGTGAACATACCTCTGCCATGTTGGACTGAACAGAGTTGGTCCTAGCCACGCCCACTTAGCATTTCTTTCTTTGTTTGTTTATTTATTTATTTTTTGGGGGGGGGTTGAGACAGAGTTTCTCTGTAGTTTTGGAGTCTATCCTGTAACTAGCTCTTGTAGACCTGGCTGGCCTTGAACTAACAGAGATCCACCTGCCTCTATCTCCCAAGTGCTGGGAATAAAGGTGTGTGCCACTACCATTGGGCTCCACTTAGGATTTTTTTTAAAGGAACTCCTGGTCAGAAAATGATTACAGATATGCAATAAAAACAGATTAAGATGAAAAAAGACTTCTGGAACCTCAGCGGAACTCTGAAACACAGCTTGCTCCAGTACTAGCAGGATTGAAGAGCCTGCTTCAATTCTGAGATGACTTAAGAGGTGAGTGAACAGCATGTGGTGGGACACCCCACTCTCTAGGACCCCCACAGTGGGACAAAACTCCAGGCCCCTCCTCCAACTCCCTATGCTTTTCTAGCCAGCTAACAAAAGAGTTTCCTGCAGGTAGGCTCCTCCAACATCCAAACCCATCCACCAGTGACTTAACAGCACACCTGAAAGCTCTAGAACAAAAAGAAGAATTCTCACCTAGGAGGAATAGAAGATAGGAAATAATCAAATTGAGGGCTGAAATCAACAAAATAGAAACAAAGAAAACAATACAAAGAATCAATGAAACAAAGAACTGGTTCTTTGAGAAAATCAAGAAGATAGTCAAATACTTATTCAAACTAAACATAAGGCAGAAAGAGAACATTCAAATTAGCAAAATCAGAAATAAAAAGGTGGACATAACAACAGACACAGAGGAAATTCAGAGAATCATTAGGTCTTACTACAAATACCTGTACTCAACAAAACAGGAAAATGTAAAAAAATGGACAATTTTCTCGATAGATACCATATACCAAAATTTAATCAAGACCAGGTGAGCAATTTAAATATACCTATAAACTGCAAGGAAACCAAAGCTGTCATCAAAACCCTTCCAGCCAAAAAAAGCACAGGGCCAGATTGTTTTAGTGCTGAATTCTATCAGAACATCCAAGAAGAGCTAATACCTATACTTCTCAAAGGGTTCCACATATTAGAAACAGAAGGAGCATTGCCAAACTCTTTTTATGAGGCTATAGTTACTCTGATACCAAAACAACACAAAGACTTAGCCAATAAAGAAAATTACAGACTAATCTCACTTATCAACATGAATGCAAAAACATTCAGTAAAATACAGGCAAACTGAATCCAAGAACACATCAAAAAAAATCGTCCACCATGATCAAGTCACCTTCATGCCAGAGATGTGGACTGGTTCAACATATGAAAATCTATCTATGTAATCCATCATATAAATAAACTAAAAAAAGATCATTTCATTAGATACTGAAAAAGCATTTGACAAAATCCAACACATTTTCATAAAAAAGTCTTGGAGAGATCAAGGATACAAGAACATATCTAAATAGAATAAAAGCAATATACACCAAGCTGGCAGCCAACGTCAAATTAAATGAAGAGAAACTCAAAGCAGATCCACTAAACTCAGGAACAAAACAAGGATGCCCACTCTCTCCATATCTCTTCAACATAGCTCTTGAAGTTCTGGCTATAACAATAAGACAACAGAAAGAGATCAAGGGGATTCAAATTGGAAAGGAATAAGTCAAACATTTGTTATTTTCAGATGATATGATAGTATATATAAGTGACCCAAAAAACTATACCAGAGAACCCCTATGAACTCCTACAGCTGATAAATACCTTCAGTGATGTGGCAGGATACAAGATCAAATCAAAAAAAATCAGTAGCTCGCCTATATACAATGTTAAAAAACCTGATAGGGAAATCAGAGAAACATCACCTTTCACAATAGCCACAGATAACTTAAATATCTAGGGATAACACTAACCAAAAAAGTGAAAGACCTATTTGACAAGAATTTTAAGTCTTTGAAGAAAAAAATTGAAGAAGATATGAAAAAACAGAAAGATCTCCCATGCTTTCAGATAGGCAGGATCAACATAGTGAAAATGGCAGTCCTACCGAAAGCAATCTATAGATTCAATGCTATCCCCATCAAAATCCCAACACAATTCTTCCCAGACCTTGAAAGAACAATAATCAACTTCATATGGAAAAACAAAAACCCAGGATAGCTAAAACAATACTGTACAATAAAGGAACTTCTGGAGGGATCATCATCCCTGACATCAAACTCTATTACAGAGCTACAGTAATCAAAACAGCTTGGTACCGGCATAAAAGCAGGGAGGTTGACCAATGGAATCGAATTGGAGACCCAGATTAATAAATCCACAAACCTATGAACACATGATTTTTGACAAAGAAGCTAAAATTATACAATGGAAAAAAGAAAGCATCTTCAACAAATGGTGCTGGCATAACTAGATGTCAACATGTAGAAGAATGAAAATTGATCCATATCTATCACCATACACAAAACTCCAGTCCAAATGGATTAAAGACCTCAATATAAATCCAACCACAATGAACCTGATACAAGAACAAGTAGGAAGTAGTCTTCTATGCGTGAGCACAGGAGATAACTTCCTAAATATAACCCAAATCTCACAGACACTGAGAGTAACAATAAATAATTGGGACCTCCTGAAACTGAGAAGCTTATATAAATAAAGGACACAGTCAATGAGACAAAAAGGCAGCCTACTGAATGGGAAAAGTTCT
Organism: Bramus lutescens; assembly: GCA_001685075.1. NCBI lineage: Eukaryota > Metazoa > Chordata > Mammalia > Rodentia > Cricetidae > Bramus > Bramus lutescens. The sequence continues at coordinate 238,524 of LOEQ01001015.1, read as the reverse complement.
TCACAAACCCCACATCAGACAGAGGACTGATCTCCAAAATGTATAAAGAACTCAAGAAATTAGGTATCGAAATTCCAAATAACCCAATTAAAAAATGGGGTACAGAACTAAATAGAGAATTCTCAACAGAAAAATCTCAAATGGCCAAAGGCACTTAAGAAAATGTTCAACATCCTTAGCCATCAGGGAAATGCAAGAACATTTAGATTTTAAAAATTGTTGTTGTTGATATGGCTTTAATGTTTGTCTGCTTTATGTATGTTTGTAAGCAAAATGGCCAAGTGTAACCTACTAAAAATACATAAGGTTTATTACCAAAATATAGTTAGTGGCTTTTGATATAAGTGTATACTTTCATTTTAAGGGATCAGACATGGACAATTCAAAAGACTCTTCTTAAACTTTAAAAGCCTTTTTCCTACGCAAATACTCTGTTGGCATTGCCTTGGATGGGTCCTGTTAGGTAGCTAATGTGTCTAGTGAAGGTTATATGTTCTCTTCCATCGCCACAATAAACCAGGTCTCACTTGAAGTTCCTCAAGAAAGATGTGATTCTCAGAATCAAACACAAAACCATCACTGTTCAAGCTACCAGTTTCTTCCTAAACTTGGATGGTTCTGAAGCACATTTCAAATCAGTAAAGGCTGAATTGGCTTTTACAGCATGGGCACTCTAATGGCTTGACATCAAGTAAAAGACCAGTCCATACTAATCAATACACCTATCAAACATGGGATACGTTCAATCAGCGATGGGTGACAAACAGAAAAAGCAGGAGAAAACTTAAGCTTTTATTTAGAAACAAAACAAAACAAAACTAATAACAGACATTAAGAGATACTATAAAACAAAGTTGAGAGGAAAATGATAGATGTATAAGTACAAATAGTAAATTAGTTTGAATTTTAATGTGATATATGTTCTGTGTAATGCCTTCATTAGCATATGAAGAGCTTTGTCTTGAAATTTGTCAGAAGTGAATTGGCAAAATATCCCTTAGATCTTCATCTGCAGTGACCTTTGAATTGTATGCCAGTACAATTTGAACAGGACGTAAAACACAAGACTCTCACCTAGGTTACACACTTTGAAAAATTTTAAAGAAATCATGCATTTGTGTCCTCAAGCATATTTCTTATATTTAGTAACATTTTATTGTATTTATTGAACATCTTAGGCTGCATATAGCTCCCTCAAGATACATTCATTAGACATTCCATTTCTCCTTTCTGGATGATGGAGCAAGCAGAGTGCAGTGAGGCTAAGACCTTTTCCATGCAGCTGTGCACAGGGATGAGGTCTTTCCGATTCAACACTTAGGACTTTCTTTAGTTTTTAATTTAGGAGGCTAATATTACATGCGCATGAGGAATGCTTTAATTTCTGTGAGAACTCATGTGTTCATGTGAAGACTTGTCCACATAATATATTTGCTGAGGTATACTAACTTTAATTTTTAATGTGACTGGAACCCACAGAGTGATCAATGGCACTAAATGCCATATGCCAGGCCCACAAAAGCACAGAGAACATAAAGTGACAAGCAGTTTCTCTAAACTTCTCAGTAGCTACTTGGTGTTACTATGAAATTAGAGCTTAATTATCTCCCTAGAAACAACAAAAAGATAAGTGAATAAGAAAGTAATGAGATGGCTCTTCTGAACATGGGCAAGGAAGTCAGGACAGTGAGGGGTGCGCCCACCCACTGAGATGGTGGGCTGATCTAATGGGAGCTCACCAAGGCCAGCTGGACTGGGACTGATG
>LOEQ01001015.1:209837-230658 GCA_001685075.1 Bramus lutescens | reverse complement strand
GTATTTAGTGCTGAATATTCTGAAGTCTCTAATTATCTTCACCTTGATCATTTGTGGTTCTCTGTTTATTTTCATCACTTCAAACAGAAACTTCTCTGACAAGGGCTATGAGATGTTATAATCTATGGATATAAAGATATATCATTAAGATGTCCATTCTTCAAGCAATAGTAGTTTCTCATCTAGAGTCTATGTGAGGAATTTCACCTTGTGGACTGGTCCAAAGTACAATTTGTAGTTAGTTAATTCTACTGTATTCATGATACTATTTCACCAGTAGATAAGACTTTTCTGGTCAGTCATTATTGTAATAACAGAGTTCATAAGTGGGTTGTAATTACTTTCTCCTTTAGTAGCACACATAGCATCTCTTAGAGCTGTGAAATCTAGCCATTATAAATGAAGGTTTCAAGCCAGGTTCAGCTTGATCTATCCATGTTATATGACTCAAGCATGTGATATCCTCAGCAATATGATATTATGGTGAAGTTCTAAAGGGTCACCAAGAGCATTTACAATAGTCTATAATGTGTGTGTATCTTTGCAACATCACTGACAACAACTCAAAACAAAGTAACACATTTTGGGGACTGGGCTTTCTACTTGCTAATTTATGTTGTCTTGTGGGTCCATGCTGCCATTTTAATGGAGAAATCCATTTTAACTCTTTGATGTATGGTCATAGATATAGTTTATAAAACTTCTGCAGTAGTAGGTTTCTATAAAACATTTTTGAAAACTCTTTAGCTTTATTTTCTTCCAGTTACCTTGTGCTCTCCTCTTCACTCAAGTTTATTATTTCCTCTTTCAGGATTCATTTTTATTCCTTTATACAGTACAGGAAAGATAGAAGACTCTAACCTTTTAATATTATTAATTTATAAATTCAGATATCATTTATGTGCACTTACTATGTGCAGGATAGTACACTAAGCCTTGTTATAAGTAAAAATGGAGTGCACTACTGAGGAAAATTGTTAGAAACAATCTCATGTGTAAATACTTTATGATTAAGTAGAGTACAATTCTAAGAAGTCACATGCATTGGGAGCCAGGTTTCTCAAGTACACAGTACTAGCTATGGAGCATTATATACAAGGAATGGCTTTCCCTGTCTTCTTCATAGTGCAGAAGAATTGAGTCTATGACAAAAAAGCATAGCTAAAATTTCTCTTCTATGCTAGCTGTATTATCCCTCTATAAGTAATTTTATTGTCCTAGTGATCTCATTGACCACGATGGATATCTAACATTTTGCAATATTGAAATTTTCTTCAAAGGGTAGTAACTTTGATAAATAAAAAATATTCATTGTTCCAGAATTTTATTTTAAAGAAACTTAAAAGAATATTTTGTGTTCTGACAAAGTTTAAAACTCACATAATCATAATTTATATCATAGCCATTAAACACACAGAGAATCACTAGAAAAGGTCAGAAATTACTATATGCACTGGGGTCGGATATTTTCTTTCAAGTTATATTTTGATTCTGCACTAGCTTATTTTTAAATTTCACTATCTGTTTACTCGTACAATTTCATACTTCAAGCAACTTCACTGAAACATTACAGAGTTGAAAACAGAGTAAAAGAGAGATCACCTGCAAGAAGATTCTACTTGATATTCATAAGAACAAGAAATAAGGGAGGTGATAGAATGCTCAACTTTAGGCTCTTTACTTTTGACTTTGGCTAGATAGGTATGGCCATGCCTAAAATATAGGTGGAATTATGTTTTCCCTATTGTTTGAATTTAATATTTAACACAGTGAAGTTAAAAACGAAACTATTCAAAATTAATTTTAACATTGGGTAAAAATAATGGATATAACTTCTAAATTTAAACTTTCATAGAGAAAGTTTGAGCAACTTGTATGTGTTTTACATTTATCTTTGCCATTATTCTTCCCCCTCTTCCCACAATAGACCATTTCATCGCTTTATTCGCACAAAATTTCTCATATTTTGATTAGTTTCCTTCTGTAGTTTTAATATTTATGAGACTCCAGTTTTAAAATGCTAGCAAGAGTGACACAGTAAAAAATAAGATGAGCTTCTGAGGGGGTGAAGCGTTGAAGATACACAGAACTATACTGAGCTCATCAAAATTATCCCAGCAGCATTTCATGCTTGTGAGAACACAATCATCCGTGCTGTAAAACTGTGTATATTGTTTCATAAACCATTATCACAAATAATATTTTCAGAGCAGTCCTTGAGAAAATGAAACTCTGTTAACTGAAAACATATTTCCAATAACTGATTTCCATATGAAGGCATTATCCAACCAAATGGTTAGAGGGCTCTTAAATATATTTGCATTGATGTCATCATTATTTACCAAAAATTTTAGTAGGAAAGCAGAGCTTCCCTTGAAAAGGAGTAATCTCATGTTTGGAGAGTAGCAATTTTTTTCCAACCAGATTAAAACAGTTTACTTAACATTGTCTTTTTCCTGAGGAACTAGTTTGTAAATAGAGAGATTATGAAACCCACATGCTCACCTTCACAGTTCTCTATCATGATTAGTGGTGAAGCATTAGATAGGAGTAGCTAAACAGAATTTTATAGTATTATTGAAAAATTCCCATGTAGACAATACAAGAAGTATTCATGATAATTCATAGATATACAAGATTAGGCTACAGATTGTATTTTTTAGGTGTAAATCATTATTTGTATTTAAAATTCAATATCATATGAAAAGGCACAGTTTTGAAGGTTCAGAGTACAAACTCTAATGATTTTGATACAACTTTTGCCAGCATAAACGTGAATATAAATTGATCAGTACAGCAAACTCCCCATTACACCATCACTGTAAAAGTATATTCAAGCTTTTATAATTATGAGAAGGAGACATTTAATAACTTCTCCAAATCTTTCTCTCAATACCTCTCAGTCAATAGCAAAATGTGAAGTGTTTGTGAGATATAAAATTGGTACGTGTTGAATATAATGATTTTAGACTTTTAGCACTTGGTCAACAGAGTACTGACTGCCATCTCTAAGCAGGCACTTTATGGGGATGAGCAAAAACGCAGAGTATTAAGTTGTAGTAACTTATAACAGAAAATGAGTTATGCTGTGAAACAGTTTAGAGTGTGATTAGAAATGTAGACTCTACACAGAAGGAAATATAAGAAGGCTATAAAGGAAGACATAAACAATATATGCACATTAGAATATATCTATGCGTAATGTATGAAAGGTTAATAAAAACAGGTAAGTGCTTTGAATCAAAAAAGAAACATTAGTAAGATATTTTGAAGTCCCAAACTTTTAATAAAATATATCACCATGAAGATTATACATGTAATTCATGAGATTATCTATGTATATAGAATTTCTGAATTAAGTAAGGCAAAATATCTAAAAGTTGCAGTCAGTGTGGAAAAGGGAGCTTAGAAATATTAAAGATTAAAAGCATGGATGACTGGTTGAAGAAAAAATTAAGGATAAATTTTGGAGAGGCTAGTGTCCTCTGGTTAGCTTGAACCATATCCAGCTGCCAATACGTCACTTAGAAATGCCATTTAATGTAGCTCATGGTGCTTCCTTATTTGAGGTAAAAGAAAAAGCTTGTGTCATGAAGGAAAACTTTGTGACCTCAATATAAAAAATATTAATGGGGAATATTTGTGTGCTTATCATAAGGATTTTTATGTACATTATAGTTAAATAACATCATTCTACTCCCACCTTTGGTCGAATAACAATCTGAGCAATTCCCTTTTTATGTTCTTGTATTCATGATGCAGCCATCTGGGTTAAAGTAAACTAAAAACCTCAAGTGGACCCACCATGAGATAGCTAGTGATTATGATTTGTCCTTTGAAATAAGTTTTACCCAGCATATAAAATGATAATTATCAGCATTGGGCCAATGGCACAAGGGATAAAATAGTAATGATTGATCAGGAAATGTTCTTTCTTACATATTGAGTAAGAAATTTTGAGAAATAATCCAATGTTAATGCATATATAATGAATAATGTTTTATTTTCATAGAATCATAAGAAAATGTTTAGTCTTTGGCTTCTTCAGCAGAACATTTCTAGAACCCTTATGAATTCAAAATGCAGCTAGAGCTACAATTGGAAGCTGGAGAGATTTTTGTCTCCCTAAGGTCTGTGAATACTGTAGGACTCCTTTTGCTAATTTTTGAGTATCTTTGAACAAAATTTGAACTTCAATCATTGAAATGAACACTGTTTATTTTGGCTAAAAGATGATCCCCACATATGTAAGAAGTGCAGATCAACACTTCACAGAAAAGTAAATCCATTATTTTTTAATTAAGAAGGGAAAGAAGATAGACCAATGGTAATTGGTCTATATTATTGGCCTTGAAAAGCTAGGTTTAATATCATAAATAGAGCTAGATAATATTAACTTTTATCCTTTCCACCTGGCTGCCAATCTGAAAGCTCTAGAAAGTTGGCCCACCCATCTTACTTATTAATTTGAAATTCATCTACAGAGTCCCAATGCTCCTTGAACTGAGAATCAGATTCTCCAGAGGTCACACTCTTTAGTGACGTTCTTACCCCATTGACTTTAATGATAAATATCTGTGAGATTAGGATTCTATTTCTCCTCTGTAGCAAATGTGTTATTAATCAACAAGTGATCTGAACAGCGGAGGCAGTGTCCAGTTTTTGTCGACACGTTGATAATATATGGACTTTGTCTGAAAGTACACAGCATAAGAATAAGTCATTGATAATATAACACATGCATACATAATATTCTTTAATAAAATGTGGTTTTTTTCATGGTCTTTATAGAAAAAAAATTCCTTTCAATTGTTTTCACACGAAGCTTCCCTTTTGCTTTCACATGAAGTCTGGAATCTTGGCGTGTGTAATGTCTTCGGACTGTCTTAGATGTTCCAAGCCACCCTTACTCTCTCGAGAAACTACTAATTTTAGGTTCTTAAAATGGCACTCCTACTATTGTGCAATTTCAAAACTTTGGTGAGGTAATGTTTCATGGTACCTAGGAAATCCTTCAGACACCAGTCTTTCTTCTCTAAAGATCGGTCCCCTGAGTTTGTTCAAGTTCCAACATCTAGATAACTAAAGCTTTCTGAAAGAATCATTCTGTTTCCATTTTCATTCATCATGAGGTATTTTCCTTAAAGCAAGCAGAGGCAAACTTAAAACAATCAATCTGATGCTTGAGTGCATGTTCTCATTTCCCCTCTTTCTCGGTTTCTCTCTGTTCACCATAGGATTTATGATAAAATGCAGATTTCTCTGCCAACTCACCCAACCTTCATCTTAAACACCCACACTCACAGGGCTTCAACTTTTTCTCATTTTCAGCAGTTTGTACTTCTACACAGTTCTTGTGCTAGGACAACATAACTTTGAACTCTCTATGCCTGGCCATAATTTGAGTCTGGTCTCACCTCCAAACAGATGCCTATCCTGGACTAGAGATGTTCTAGTCCATACTAGAACATTCCATAGATTCATTGGTTTGTTTTCTTCTGAAAGTTTAATGTAAATGAATGTACTACTTAAATTGCCACTCTGTGACTAATTAAGCAATTCTGAAGTATCTGCCTAAAATCTGCAATTCTTTAACCAAACTATCTATCTATCTATCTATCTATCTATCTATCTATCTATCTATCTATCTATATTCTCTAATATGGAGATAATCTCTGTGAAATAGGCAGGTAAGTAGTCCACAAATCAGTCACTATGGAAAAAAATATTCATTAACTTGCACATATGCTGCATGTTGGTGAATATTTTATATTGAACTATACACTATTATAGACACTCAGTAAAATTCTCCCCATGGTTAAGCTGTCTGCATTGTACAATTTAAAGTGATTTAAATTTACTTCTTTGTATATTTTAAGTCAATCATTTAATTATTTTTATAACTACTATATATTTTTATGGGAAGCAAAAACTGAAAAGGAAGGACATCTTGAAACACCAGTTGCATATAATTCAACAAAATGAGAATGAAATAAAGCAAAAATTGAAGACTGTTCTGGTCACATAATAACTATAACTATCCATACATTGTTGAGAAGTCCAGATAGCTTTAAGCAAACGCAGTTACATGTTTTGGAGTTTGTAGTATTGAGTAGCCATTTATATTCACATAAAACTTTTATTTATGATGTATTATTTATATCATTGAAAATATTTTAAAAACTTGGAAAGCAGATTGTCTTTTCAGGTAATGGACCAGGCTGGTGAGTTTTGTGTCCTAAGATCATTTGCCAGGGCACACTCATGATCTGAGGCACACAAAATAAATAAATGTGAAAAACAAGCTTTTAAAGAAAAGACAAACTATAATGTGCATGTAAATTTTTATCACTTTCTGGAGTCTGACAATTCATACAAGGATGGTAAGCTACTGTTTTGACTAAAAACATTATTATTAGAACAGCAAAAATGTTATTATGTGCATTCTTTATTAACATAGATCAACAAATTATATATGTATATATGTAACACAAAGAAATGTTACTGAACTTGCTTCATAATTACATATATATAATCTCATAAATATAAATATAATATTCAATAAATAGTATAAAGAAAAATTGCAGATTTAGTAAAACTGCAATATTTTAAGTGTATAGAAAAGTAAATTCAGTGGGATTCTACTATAGTAAATCTTCAAATACAGTTACATCTTGAAGTCCATTTTCTAACCTATAGACTGAAGAGTTCAGAATTCAGAACATAGGCTTCAAAGCCTTTGTTCCTTTATGTGGGCAGATGTACTCTCTTTGCTAGTTGGTTCACCACTTTGAACTATAACAATAACTAATCTAGTCCTTTGCAGAATTTAACAGGGGAGTATATTCCATGAGTAATTCTTTGGATTTTTTAAAGAACGTTGACATCCTACTTTCTTCTTTAGTTACTTGAAAAATATTTAGGAGGCTTTAATATATAGAGAAAGTTTCTTAATGGAGCAATCCTAACAAAGAATATTCAAGGTAACTAGTCATGAATGCCTTTAATTCTGGCTTCTAAACAATTCTAATTACAGAATCTGACAAATATTTCACAAGCTGATTTATCAGTAATGATTACATATTTGATGTCTATAACCACTTACATTCAAGCATTGCTATGTACTGTTATCAGCAATGCTGAAGTATCAATAATTGCTACCCATTTGATGCTGGAATATAATAAAATACACTTATTTGATTCCATTTATTGAAACCTAAAACTTGAATCTCACTTGATAGTTCTATAAATTCATAGGTATTTTGTGTTGGTTGTAAGGCAGAGGAACCCTTTGTTCTTCCCGGCCACCCAGCTAGCTTAGCCCTCAAAATAACTATGCAGAAACTGTATTAATTAAAACACTGCTTAGCCATTAGCTCTAACTTCTTATTGGCTAACTTTTACATATTAGTTTAACCCATCTCCACTAATCTGTGTATCACCATGTGGCAATGGCATACTGGAGATTCTAACTGGTGTTCATCTCTGGTGGAGGATTTATGGCTTCTCTGACTCTGCTTTCTTCCTCCCAGAATTCAATTCTGTCTTCTCCACCTACTTAAGTTTCTGCCTTATCTACTAGGCCAAGGCAGTTTCTTTATTCACTAACCAACGAAAGCTTCACACAAACAGAAGAAACTCCTACACCATTTGTAGTATTTTTATAAAATGAATGAATTGTTATAACTTTAATAAGTTTGACCAGAAAGAACAGTACATATTTGTACCAGGCTTTTCCTTTTAAGCCTCCAACCAGTTCCCAGGTCCTGACACAGAGAATTATTATTAGTTTTGAATGCTTGATCGAGCCTAGGCATGTTTCTGGATAGCTCTTTTAACTTAAATTGATGTTTTTATCTTGATCTATATTTTGTCTTGGGGTTGATTACCTTCCTTACTTCTGTATATCTTACATAACTGCTTCTCTGTGTCTGCTGGTTGGTGGGCTGCCAGGGTGTGGACCAGGGTGTCTCCCTTGTTCTTTCTCCCCTCCCCCTTCTTCTCTCTTTTTCCATGTCTAAATTTCTCTTCTTATATATTCTTTCATCATGCCAGCCCTACCCATCCCTTCCCTGCCTAACTGTAGGCCATTGGCTGTTTATTAGACCAATCAACTGCCTTATGTAGCCAAGAAGAAACAAATACAACACTTGTTTACATAATTAAACAAATGTGCCATAAACAAAGGTAGCACTCTCATACACAGGTAAAGTAATGCTTCTCAGTATAAACAAATGTAGCATAACTTTGCTCAGTTAAACAAAATATTCCAGTTTGGCAGTGGTGGTGAATGCCTTTAATCCCAGCCCTTAGGAGATAGAGGCAAGCAGATCTCTCAATTCAAAGGCAGTTTGAACTACAGAGCAAGTTCCAGGACAGACTCCAAAGCTACACAGAGAATCCCTGACTCAAAAAAAATCAAATAATAATAATAATAATAATAATCCACAAGACATACCTGCGTACCTGTTGTTCTTAAGGATACTACTACTAATTCATTATTTATAAGCAATAGATAACATTTGCTTTCTACATTAGTCCTATATTTTTTTCTTCATTGTTGTTGTTGGGGAGTCATAGAATATATGGCACAATAGTTTTAGGGAATACTGATTAATGTGATTCAGAAATACATTCATTTTTTTCTTATAAGTAGACCTAACAGGCAAGAATTTGGAGAAAAATGCTTACCGAATTTCTACCCCAGGCTAAGCATGATGCTTAGTGAAAAGATTGGAAAATCATAAGGCAGACTATTATCCTCATGACCTGCTGAGAAAACCCACAATATATGTCCAATCATGCTAGAATAGTATAAATCTTCATAAGCCTGGAAACATTGATTTGTGTGGGTTAAAGGATATACTATAATGTGGAAGGTTCTGGCACTAGTGGCTGCATTATACAGCATTTTATAAAGTGCTATTCATTTTCCTTCCTACTTCTGGCTGTGGGATAAATGCTGTATCAATTCTATAAAGCCATATGTATGGCAGATATTTCCATCTTCTGATTTCTTCTTCAGTTTCTTTCTTCAACAGCTTTAAGTTTTGTCAAACAAGTTTTTCATTTGCTTGTTTAAAGCTACCCCAAAATATTTTATATTATTTGTGGCCTTTGCAAAGATTATTATTTCTCTGCTTTTTTTCTTAGCCTGTTTGTCATTTGTGTTTAGGAGGGCAATTGATATTTTTGAGTTAACTTGTACTCAGCCGCTTCATTAAGGGTGTTTATCAGCTGTAGAGGTTCCTGGTAGATTTTTTGGATCATTTATGGAGAGCATATCATCTGCAAATAATGATACTGTCATTTCTTCCCTTCCAATTTGTATCCTGTTGATCTTCTTTAGTTGACTTACTGTGCCTGCTGGAACTTCAGTTGCTCTATTGAATAAACATGGAGAGGGAGGACAACCTTTTCTTCTTCTTGGTTTTAGTGTAAGTGCTTTGAGTTTCGATCCATTTATTTTATTTATGCCTTTGGATTGCTGTAAATTGCTTTTATTATGTTTAGATATGTCTATTATATCAGAACGTCTTCAAGACTTTCATCATAGAGGCGTTAGATGTTCTCAAAAGCTTTTTCATCATCCAACGAGATGATCATGTGATTTTATACTTTCAGTTTCTGTATATGGTGGATGGCCTTCACTCATTTTCGTATGTTGAAAAACCCTTTTATCTCTAGGATAAAGCTTACTTGATCATGGTGGTGGATGATCTTGATGTGTTCTTGGATTCAGTAAGTATTTTAATGAATATTTCTGAATCTATTTTTTTTGAGAGACGTTGCTTTGTAATTCTTTTCCTCTGTTCAATCTTTGCATGTTTTGGCTCTTAGGGTGACTGTGGCCTCATAAAAAGAATTGGGCAGGATTCCTTTGTTTCTATTTTGTGGAATAATTTGAGAAATATTGGCATTAGCTCTCTTGTGAAAGTCTAGTAGAATTCTGTACTAAAATCATCTGGTCCTGGCTTTTGTGTGTGTTGTGGGGGAGACATTTAATTGCAGAGTTTTATTGAGTGACTGCTTCTGTTTCCTTGAGGGCTATAGGTCTATTTAAATTATCTGATTTTGGTTCAACTTTCATAAGTGATAACTCCCCAGAAAATTATACATTTATTTTAGGTTCTTTAATTATGTGAACTACAGGTTTTTAAGATATGACTTAATAATTCTTTGATATTCTTTAGTTTCTGTTGTTTTGTTCCCCTTTATTTTTCTGGTTCTGTTAATTTAGATATATTCTTCTGATTTTGATGATTTGGATATTCTCTCTCCATCTTTTCATTAGTTTGGTTAAGGATTTTTCTATATTGTTCATTTCCTCAAAGAATCAACTCTGTGTTTCATTGATTCTTTTTATCATTTCTTTGTTTCTATTTTATTATTTTAACCATATGTTTGAATATTTTCTATAAACTACCCCTCTTGGGTATGCTTGCTTCTTTTTATTCTAGAGCATTCAATCATGTTGTTAAGTTGCTAGAATGAAATCTCTCCAATTTCTTTATGTAGATACTTAGTCCCATCAATGTTCTTCTTCGCAATGTTTTCATTTGTCCCGTAAGTTTGGGGATGTTGTGAATTTATTTTAATTAGATTCTAGGAAGCCTTTAATTTCTTTATTTTTCCTTTACCCAGTGTTGACTCAGTAAAGAGTTGTGGAGTTTCCATGAGTTTTTAGGTTTTCTGTTGCCTAAATTCTATTTTAATCTGTGGTGGTCTGATAGGATGCAAGTAATTATTTCAATGTTGTTACATTTGTTGAGACTTGCTTTGTGACCAAGTATGTGGTCAACTTTTGAGAATGTTCTGCAAAGTGCTGAGAAGATGGTGTATTGTTTTGTGTTTGGGTGAAATGTTCTGAATGTTCTGTGAAGTGCTGAGAAGATGGTGTATTGTTTTGTGTTTGGGTGAAATGTTCTGTTGATATCTGTTAGGTACATTTGTTTCATCACATGTTAATTCCAGTATTTTTCCATAGAGTTTTTGTTCAGAGGATCTGTCCATTGGTAAAAGTGAGTTAATAAAGTCTCCAGTTGTCAATGCATAAGGGATGATGTGTTATTTAAGCTTTAGTAGTATTTCTGTTACAAAGGTGGGTGCCATTTCATCTTGGATAGGGATGTTAGAAATTGAAAATTTATTTTTGTGAATCTTTCCTTTGATGAGTACAAGGTGTCCTCTATTTCTTTTGAGTAATTTTGATAGGAAGTCTATTGCACTACACCAGCTTGTTTCTTAGGTCCGTTTGCTTGGAATTTTTTTTCCATCCTTAGAAGTAATATCTGTCTTTAATTTTGAAGTGTGTTTCCTTGATGCAGCAGAAGAACAGATATTGTTTTTGTATCCATTATGCTATCCTGTGTCCTTTAATTGGGGAATTGACCCCATTGGTATTTAGATATACCAAAGACCAATTATTTCTAATTTCTTTTTTGTGGTCGTTGTAGTGTATGTGTGTTTTTACATTTATTTGGTTTTGTTGGTGTGATATTATTTCTTTTCTGTGTTTTCATGGGTGTTTATAACCTCCTTGGGTTAGACTTTTTCTTCTGGTGTCTGCTGTAGGGCTGAATTTTTGAATAGACACTGTTTAAATTTAATTTTATCATGGAGTATCTTGTTTTCTCTATCTGTGGTGATTAAAAGTTATACTGTGTATAGTAGACTGGGCTGTCAGCTGATGTCTCTTGGAGTCTGCAAGACATCTGTCCTTAACTTTCTTCTTTTCAGAGTCTCAATTGAGAAGTAAAGTTTAATTCTAATAGGTCTCCCTTTATATGTTACTTGGCCTTTTCCCTTTGAAGCTTTTAATATTCTTTCTTTATTGTGTATGTTTAATGTTTTGATTATTATGTGGCAAGAGGACTTTCTATTCTGATTCAATCTGTTGGGTGTTCTATAAGCTTCTTAAACTTTTATAGGCATGTCCTTCTTTAGGTTATGGAAATTTTCTTCTATGATTTTGTTAAAAATACTTACTGGGTCATTGAGCTGGAATTCTTCTACTTCTATTCCTTTTACTCTTAGGTTTGAGTTTTTCATAGTATTCCAGAGTTCCTGGATGATTTGTGCCAGGAATTTTTTTAGATTTAACATTTTCTTTGAGAAATATATCAATTTCTTCTATCATACCTTCTACACCCGAGGTTCTCTCTTCTATCTCTTGTATTCTATTGGTGATAATTGTCTCTGTAGTTCCTGTTCACTTACCTTGATTTTCCATTTCAAAGATTCCCTCTGAATGGATTTTCTTCATTGCTTCTATTTGCATTTTCAGACTTACTCATTTTGTCCATCTATTTTTTTTTGGTTTGCTTTCTTTATGGGATTAATTACTTTCCTCCAAATTTTTTTGTCATTCTGTGAAAACATTAAATGATTTATTTATTTCCTCTTTGAGAATCTCTACAATCTTCTTAAAGTTGTTCTTAAAGTCCTTGTGTTTTAGTTTTGTTTGAATATTCAGGACTTGCTGTAGTATAATAGCTGGGCTCTGGTGGTAACATATTGTTGTGGCTGTTGTTGACTGTGTTCGTATGCTGGCATCTAAGCATAGGTTTGAGGTAATTATGGGTTTAGGTGCTGATTTTTGAGTTTGTCTTTATTGGATTGATTTTTTTCCCTTAGCTTTTGTTTCTTTTTTGGCATTTTGGTACTGGTGGCCACTATGTCCTCTTGTCTAGCCGGTTCCTCTGCTAGTGTACTACTGCATGATCTCTGGGGTTCTGGTCCTCTGCATGTCCTCTGGTAAAGCAGGGATCTTCAGTGAGGTTGTGGACTGGGATATGGTGATGAGGTAGGGGGCTGTTGAGGGTAGGTTGGGCAAGTTCTAAGGAAATGTTGGCCGTTTGAAGGCTGCTTCTGAGATTCTTGATACTGGCATGGTATCTGGTTAGGCAGGCCATTGAAGCATTTTTATTCAGAGTGTTCTCCACAGTCCATGTTCTACTCCTGACTTTACTACATACTTGAGCTATGGGATGTGTAAGTAATGTAGAATTAGAATTAAGAATCACTCCCTCAATATATACAGATATTCTAAGTCTGTGTAGCCAGGCAAATTTACATTCCATCCCTACTTCATCAACCTGCAATTCTGTTAAGCAGTTTATTTTGAACTTTTCCATTTTCTTATCAAAGAATTGCTGATAAAATACTACTCAAAACTGCATACTCTATTTATGTGGTGGGTGTTGAGTAAATAATCTATTATACTAAGCATGCTTTTTGTCAATACATCCAACTATGCATGGAGGAAAAGAGTAGGGATTACGCTTTTCCTATGTGAAACTTTATTACATACACATATAGCTTTAAAATTATTTTCTTTTTTATTATTTANCCCCCTCCATCCAGGCCTAGGAAGGTGAGCATCCAAACAGACTAGGCTCCCACATAGCCAGTACATGAAGTAGAATGAAAACCCAGTTCTACTGTCCTTGTTTTCTCAGTCAGCTCTCCTTGTCAGCCACGTTCAGAGAGTCCTGTTTGATCACATGCTCCATCAGTTCCAGTCCAGTTGGCCTTGGTGAGCTCCCATTAGATCAGCCCCACTGTCCCAGTGGGTGGGTGCAACCCTTGCAGTCCTGACTTCCTTGCTCATTTCTTTTTGCTGAGACCATTGTAAATCTTAGTCCAAAGGAAACCTTCCTTCTTCTATTTTATTTATGTTTCTTTTCTTTTCCTCTCATACATTACATCCTGACTGCAATTTCCCATTCTTCCTCTCCTCCCAGTCTCTACCTCTATCTTCCCTCTCCCCTATACCCACTACTTCTCCATTCTCCCCCTTAAAGAAAAGAGCATGTCTCTATGTTCCATGTTTGGGATATCCGCTGACCATGGTCACATCATCTAACAAGGCAACATAATGTTAGGAGAAAGACCCACCCACAGGCAAAAGTGTAAGAGAAACCACCTCTAGTACCATTCTTCAGAGTTCCAAAAGAACACCAAGCTACAAAAACAAAACGTACATGCAGAAGACCCTGTTTTTTTTTTATCCTAAACGTACCTGAGATGAACGTTTATTTCCCCCACTTGACAAATATGGCCTTTATATAAGTTAACAATGACTTCTGTATGACTAAGCACTAGGAGCAATGATTGGCCTTCTTCTTAAATGTCAAAATTACTTAATGTAGTCTGTTTCTCTTTTCTTCCATAATTTCTTCACTCTGTTTTCAAGAGTACCACCCTGCCTTCTCCTATCTTGTCAGCAGCTCCTCTGCAATGACTCATTTGTTTCTTAAGCTCCTAGTGCGAAGAGATCCAAGAGAAGCATCTTCAGTTACTGCTGTCTGTATACATTCTGATTCTAGCATCCCTTCCCTAATACTCTTAGTTTCTGATGTTTGTCTTTGTGTCTCCTGTCTAGACTTTTACTTTGAACTCCAAGATTACATACACCCATCCTCTGTATAAACTTAACATGTCTAGTCACATACTTTAATCAGACTTGTTTTTTTTTTTTTGGTCTTTTCCACTGTCAGCTGTGTTCAGCATTTTTAACCTCCATGTATCTCAACTCAGCCCTCACAACTAATTGCTTAGGCACAAACTCCTGAAAGTAATCCATTATTCTTCTCTTCTTTTATGCCTCCCCAATATCAGATTGTTAGTTATTGTTGGTAATCTCTTCAAATGTCTTCAAAGTACCCTCATATTATCACTTTTAATTTCTTTTTTCTGTTTTGATCTGAGCCTCCATCAATGCCTGTCTGTATGACCAACATCTTTTCCAAGAGTTTTCTCTGATTCTATTCTTTTATCAAAGAGTTTATTCTCAATACAACTGTTAATACTGCTAAAGTATGTCACATATGCTATTCTCCTTCTCACAATACAAACCCAAGCCCATGCCTACTGATGTTCTATGTACAATTATAGATCAATACAAGAGCTCCCAGGATCAATTACTTATCTTTTCTGTTTTTTTTTTCTTGAAGCTCCTCTCCCAGTTCTTCACTCTGTCAGTCATTCCAACCTGTGTGATATTTCATGACCATTGTTTGTGACTTCATATGCTTGCGCCTTTGTGGCGGCCTTTTCTATAACCTGAGGTCCTCCTTCCATGCATACAGCAGGGCTGCAGCTTCTATATTCTCCAAGCTTTTCTCAGAGAACTATGCTTGAGTGAGAACTTCTTTGAATGTTCAGTGGTGTAGCCTGCCTCACCTTGGCACTCCCATGGCTGATAACTTGTTTACATTTCTTCCCATTCTATGTATCAATTAATCAGGCAACATATGAGGTTTGTAACAGAAATCACATGTTCTGTTGTTTCAGACAAGTAAGTGCTTTGGCGGCTCTTGCTGAACAGTTATCTTTCTTTCGACTGATTGAAAGGCTGTTTTGCTACATAAACATTATTGTCTTTAATCCTTTATCTGTTCAAACCACCATTTTGCTACAATGAACATCCAGGGTTATAACTCCTGGGAAAAACTATGATTTTTAAAGTTCTTAGAAATATGAAGAAATTGCCTTCCAAAGGGACTATTGGTTTTACACTGTCAGCAATACTATACTTCACTGAATATTAGGTTGTTAGTTTTGAAAAATGATTAAAAATATAATTATGCTAACTATGAAATTCTAATTTGTCTTATATTAATATTATATTAAATGCCATGTTTTCTTACGTTTTTCTTTTTCTCTTATGTTGCCTGCACCCAACTTTCATTCAATTACAATTATTGTCTTATGCTTTATTTTCCTGTCTATTTTTAACTGTATGGTTTATAAATCAATATCTGTCTTATTTGCCTATTTATACCATAGCTATTATACTTTTATTGCTATTAAAATTTAGACTAAATTTATAATTTATAAACCCTCAACAGTTTATTCATAGTTTTTGCAGAGAGAAAGAAATTTCCTGGTAAATTTTAAATGTTTATATCTTTTTCCATCTTACGGAAACTTCATGGAACTCAGTACATATCTATAGATGAAATCTTCATGAAAGATCAGAAATATTAGTAGTAAAGATTGCTTGTAAATAATTTTTAATAGCCACACACACAGGCACACACACACACACACACAGGCACACACACAAAAAAAAATGTGACCAGAGCACAAGTCAAGTAGAGCAGAGAAATACAGAGAATCTTGAGGCTTGGGCAAAGATGGCTTAGAAACATACTTCCATTGATAAACTGTCAGTATCAATTGTACTTTTAAATTTTCCTCTTCTTAGAATTTGTTCTCTGCTACCAATTTCTAGTGAAGGAGAATGACATTGATTGTAGATAATTGAGAATGAACTTTTGGGGTGATTTTTAAAGGTGACTTTCAATCTCTTCATATTTTGCTTGTTGATATTTTAAAGATCTAATGATAATGATCTTACATTTGTGAGCAGGGCAAGCTAAGAGAATCTCCCATTACTGTACAGACCCTGTCAGAGACAATTCATTCAATTGGATTATCTTTTGTTTTGTTTTGTTTTACCTTCAGTAGCAATTATATATGGTTTCCTTTCCTTTATTGCATTATGTCTTCAAAAACCTTCCCCCTAAAAAGTGAATTTATACTGATAGAATGCAGAAAGATCAAGTTTGTGTCACAAGAGATGCTACCATCCTAGGGGTTAAACGTGTCCTCTATTTATCTATGTGCAGCAACATCACAAACAATGATGAGGTGAAAATGAAGGAGGCCTTTGGACCTAAAGAGAATTTAGCTAAGTGCAATGTAATTACCTTTGCTGGACTTAAGCCAGAATGACAGGGTTAACATCCTCACTAACATTCATCTTAATTGAAGAAAATTGAAACTAACATCAGCTAGTTCCCCAAATGTGAGTCATCCACCTTTCCCTAGTGTCTTTCATTTTCTTTTTATTGATAGTCCCACAGACAAGAATCAGAATTTATCTAAGTTAGTTATCTGTTCTCTTATAAACTATTGTTCTTGCAGAATATGAAAATGCAATCTAGCTGTTAAGAATTCTGAAATGTGAGGCTCTCTGTGGTTTTCCTGGTTGGTGTCTAAGCTAAGAAAAAAGTCAGAAGTAGATATCTTATCTCCTCAGAAACCCTCACTTTGCAGCATGGTGTAGAACCATGATGTATACTTCAATGTTATTTTGTTCTCACACATTTTGTTGCACAAATCTGTGAAAATATTAAAATACAGACTTTTGAATAATTACCTTTTGAAACATTTCCCAGCTTCTGTTAGAGAACCAATATTCCTGTAAGCATAGTATGATTGACTAGCCTTTGTTATTGTCTTCCTCCACTAAAATATGAATTTTTTGAGATTAGAGACAATGGTTTTCTACATTTGAACAGCACTAGCATATACACGAACAGGTGACACAAACAGATTCTTCATATAAGTTACTGAAGGCTTCTCCTGAGTTTATTCACGTCCTCACCACTATCTAGAAAATCTTCAAGAAAGGGATGACTACAATTACTCTTTCTTTTCATATTTAGCTTCTCTTTGAGTCATACATCCCCATTGAGCTTATTTTCCAGATTATTCTTAATTTATAAACTTCTAATGTCAAACTATTTTCTTATTTGTCTTCTACCGCAAGCCACCACTGACCCAAATGTGTCTAATTAACAACGAGGTTCCCAACTCTTACTGTTATGCATAGGACTTCTTATTCAATTCCAGTTAAAAATAATGAAAACAAGGCAGACATTGTCATTGTGTATGCACAAGGGGCTATTAATTTATATTCCAAATGAGCTGCTTGGTTTTTGTTCTTGGATGACTCTAGACACACAGCAGGGTGCGTGCACTATGGCTGGGCTGGGTATACTAGCAAGGCAACCTCAAGGTGAAGGAGAGCTTCAAGGAAACAGTGGTAGACCTGGGTTTTCTACCTGTTGGATGAATAAGCTTCTCGTGAGACTAGGCACAACTGGTCAAAAATACCATGGCAACTCATAGCAGAAGACAGAGGGAGAAGTATGATATACAAGAAAATCCAATAGACAAAAAGAACATTCAT
Source organism: Bramus lutescens (assembly GCA_001685075.1). Taxonomy (NCBI): domain Eukaryota; kingdom Metazoa; phylum Chordata; class Mammalia; order Rodentia; family Cricetidae; genus Bramus; species Bramus lutescens. Next base: position 212,672 of record LOEQ01001015.1, on the reverse strand, counting down.
GGGTATTCAGATATCATAAATACTTTTTTATTTTGGATACTTTTTAAATTTAAATGTTTATTTTTTCATTATTTTACCTGTCCACACCATCATAAAGACTGGACATTAGATCCAGGTAAAGTATACAAAAACTATTGAGTCATTGTCCGCCAATTAAGAGTCATCTGATTTCACTTTGTTCTGTTGACACTTCTCAGAGCCCAAAGCATTGACCGTGATTCAGTTCTGAACATTTTCTGAAGCTTTGAGTTCATGGCCTGTCTTAAGACAGCCATTGGTCAGAAACACTGTCCATGGGATGCTGCTCATGCAGAAATTCTGGCCTAATCTAAACCCATCCATTACTGATATTTTCTAAGAAACATTTGATGTCATGGAGTTTATAGCACAATCTACTAATTTCAAAAATTCTTATGAAAGCACATTTATACTGTGCCAAAATTTTTTACACCAAGATATTTTTCCAAACCACAACAAACTTCTTTTATAAATCCCATTTAGGATCTAGTTAACCTATGTTTGATCAGCTCTACAGAGATGACTAATGCTACTCAGAATATTTCTGAGTTATCTTCCACAACTATTAATATGGACTCAATTAACTGCTATTTCATCTTTATGACTTGAATTATTTTATGTTCATAACTACCTTAACAACATCAGGATTAGAGTTGTTGTAAAATTTCATAACTGTATTGGAAAACAAATATGATGCCACTAACCATACAAATGTTTCATTTTAATGAATGTTATCTCTCTTTAAGTCATTTTTTGAGAATTTCATACATGATCCCTATGATCCCATCATTTCCATTAGTCTCTTTCCACTTCCATCTCTCAGTGAGTTTCCATACCATACCTTCTCAGATTCTCAAATTCATTTCTTCTCCCATAATTACTATTGTTTCATACATACACATACAAACACACACACATACAATCTACTTAGTCTTTTGTGTTGCTTATATCTATGTGTGTGTGTTTATGGCTAATCACATGGAATCAGATAAACCTCCAAGGAGACTTGTCACTATGGAAAAACAACTCTCCCTATTCTTAACATCATTTATAGCCCTCATCTAGGAGTGTCTGGTTAAGTTTTCCCCATCTGCATTGTATAATTCTAATCTTATCTATAATGCTCCCTTTCTCACAGAGATTTTTTTTAGTCATTTTTCAAGATCAAGCCCAACATCTAATGCTGTTTCCTAGAACTCTTTCCTAACTATTCAGATAAAATGAGACTATGGCCTATGCTTACTCAGAAGAAATATAAGAAAGGAGGAAAATAGAACCAAACATATTGAATCAGCTCTCACAAATTATTACATGCAGTAGACTCTTTCTTCAAAATATGACTAAATTTTTTAATAAATCCCATATATTACATTCTTTACATAACAGTGGTCTAGACACCTTCCTTCTCAAGGACTGTTGGAACAGAGATTTACTGTTCTCTCTTCATCTAATCTTCTCTTTGTGTACTCTATCCCTACCTATTAGGTCTCTTTAATACCAAGAAAGATGATTGTGAAGGTTCGCTTGTCACAACTTAGAACTATCTGAGGAGAGAGTCTCAAGTAATTGTCTTCATTGGGTTGGTTTGTGGGCATTTCTTTGGGAGATTTTCTTGATTGCTTATTCATGTGGGAAGTCCAACCCTTTCATGCCAGTACCACTCCCTAGGCAAATGGTCTTGCAAAATATAGGATTGAAAAAATACAAAGGCAAGCAAACATCCTAAGTGCATTAACTTCTTTGTTCTTGACTATGGATGTGTTGTGACCAACTATCTCAAGCTCCCAATTCTATTACTTCCCTGAAATGATGCACAGTGACTTGTGCCTTCTTTGGCAGCTATATGGCATCCCCATGACTCCAACTACTTTCTCTACATATGTCTTGGTTCAGATCTCCCACCTGACTTTGTTCTGCTAAGCCATTGGCCAAAACATCTTTATTTATCAACCAATAAAAGCAACACTTATACAGAAGGTCATAACTTTCCTGTCCTTAGTTGTTTTGGATCAGGGTGTTTTTTTAACACTGCAACAGAAATAAAACTAGATTGGAAACTAGTGTAAGAGAAGTTGGGTTGTTGCTGTGATGTGCCTGACCATATTATTTTTTTATGCCTTTGATCTATTTTATTGAAAGACAGTGGAAGTGATTGGAACTTTGGACTGATATACCTGTTTAGTACTCTGAGGTTATTGTCCTGGGAGAATAAAAAAGACTAATACTGAGAGAAATATCCACTGTGGAGCACTAGCTCATGAGGTTTTATGAGAGATTAGGGATTTCATCAAGAATTAGACCAAAGGATAATTAGATGTTTTGTTTTGTTTTGTCTGTTTGTTTCTTGGAAATTGTGAGCTGATTAGGCTAGTGCTGAAAGCAGCTGTAACTGACCAGGAAATCTGCACCAATGAAATGAAATCATTTGTACTTCACAGGGATAATAGGAACATGCTCCTTCAAGATCAGTACACAAAAGCTCCCAAAAGAGCCAGATTACATACTTTTAATAGAATGTGGTAATGTATACATGTTATCTATCTTATACTGATTTTGAATTATTTAAAGAGCAGTTAAAGTTTGAAACCTTATGGTGGCGTCAGAATCCTTGCAGATAAGGCCTTAGAGAGCACTGATGGAGGGGAAGTCTGAGTTGCAGGGGAATACCCCAGGATAATGGAGAAAATCAGACCTCTGAATGTCTGCCAAGGACAGCCACAGATGTAGAGTGGAGTTAGCCCATGCCAGCGGGAAAAACTGCATTGCTTCAGATCTTAGAGCTAGAGAAGGGGCACTGCCCATGACTTCTAACCCCCC
>LOEQ01001015.1:192976-209828 GCA_001685075.1 Bramus lutescens | reverse complement strand
AATTGACTAGTGCATGTTATACGCTGAGATACAGAATTTGGAATTATACTACTGAATTTTGGTTTTATGATAGTGTGCTTGATCTTCTATCCTGATTACTCCCTAACGGAATAGCAACTTTTAACCTTGTAACTTTGTCTTTATAGGAGCCCATAGTTAAGACACGTTGAACATTTTTTTAAATTTTCCCCTCATCTTTTTACATCCCTCCTGCAGATTCCCCTCCTTCCTCTGCTTTCAGTCTCCCAACTTCCCACTTTCACTTTGCCCTTGACCCACGTCTACTCCATGTTTCCCTTCACAAAAGGGCAGGGCTCTCAGAGATGTCAACCACACATGGCATGTCAAGTTGTAGTAAGAGTAGTCACCTTCCCTCATTTTAAGGCTGAAGAAAGGAAGAAAATGGTCCCAAAAGAAGGCAAAAAGAGTCAGAGACAACCTCTGTTCCCATTGTTAGGAGTCCCACAAGAAGATCAAACTATACAAGCATAGCACCTATGTAGAGGGGCCAGACCAGACCCATTATTGTAAGCTTCTTGATTGTGGATTCAGTCTCTGTGAGTGCCTGTGAGCCCCGGTTAATTTATTCTGTGGGTTTTCTTGCAGTGTTCTTGACCCCTGTGGCTCCTATAATCCTCCCCCTCTTTTCAGGATTCTCCAAGCTCCACCTAACATTTGGCTGTGTGTCTCTGCATCTGTTCTCAACAGTTGCTGGATGAAGTCTCTCTGGTGATGATTCTGGTCTATGAGTATAACAGAATGTCATTAGGAATCAGAATGATGCAAAAGACACTCTGGAATTTCTTACCTTAATTGGAGTGTGAGTGTATTGTACTTTGTTTTGTATTATAAGATTAATTTGAGATCTTGGGGACAAAGAATGGAAAGGTAAGGTTTAAAAGTAATGTATTTGTTAGTGTGACACTTTGACAAGGGGAGGTTATGATGGTTTCAAATGCCCATTTGCCACAACTTCAAATCACCAGGATAAAGAATCTAAATGAATAATTGTCTTTATCATATTGGACAGTAGATAAAACAATAGGAGATTGTTTCTATTGTTCTGTCAGATGGGAAGACCTAGATAGAACATTGGGGTTGGCACCATTTCTTAGGTTGGAGGGGGATCTAAAAATCTCACAAACATCTTGGATGCATTGTTTTCTTTCTGTTCTTAACTATGGATATGTGACAACTTGTCTCTGTCTCTGTCCTCTGGGTCTTCCCTGTAAAGACAATAACCTGAATTGTAAGCCAAATAAACCTTTGCCTCTACCTAGTTGCTTTTCCATTGCTGTACTTGTTCACAGCAAAAGAAACAAAATTAGACAACCATTTACAGAAATTTGTGTAAGGGTCCCGAAAACCCTTGTGTTTCTCAGTTCTCGTCCCTTTTTCCCTGTCCGGCTTAACCTGCTGTGGCTCACGTGTGACACACATCATTCCTGAGTCCACACACTGTTTACTTTGAGTGTTTTTGTCTGTTTGTACTGTGATCCAAGTTAACGAGTACTTGTTTTTGTTGTTCTTTTGAAGGATATCTGTTGTGTTCTGTATTTTATCTCTACTACGTGACCTGTAAGAACATCTTAAAATGTATGTGTTAAAAAAATTTAGTCTCCTCCTTTTCATTGTGTAGAGATCACAGGTATCACATGACATCCTGTCCTACGAGGCAGCAGGACACATATAGATATCCACTGAAAAAGAATTTCTATTATATATTTGTATATATTTTCCTATTTTCCCCCATGTGGGTTATTTTCTGTTTGGTGCCTGCCATTTCTGAGTATCAGAGCTGAAACTTGAGCCCACATCTTTAAAAACCAAATCTTGCTATGCTGTCTTCTTAATATGACATCCACTCTCTGCCTCAAAAAATTCTTGTGAAAGAGGCATGAACATTATCCCTTTATTTTTTTAACAGACTCTCTAACATTCATGTAGATTTCTCAACTCTATCAAAAGTATGCTAGCTGCTGCATTCGCACAAAGGAACTGTGTAATCTATTAATAAAATATTGCAATGCAAGTAGTGAAATTCAAGCAAAATACAGAGTATAATATTGACACAGGGCCTGGCTCTTTGCCACATTAACGATTATGTGTCCTCTTTGCGAGATGTGTGATGCATTGTTGGCTGGCAGCATACCTAGCTCTAAGGATCAGATAAAAAGGCTTAAACATTTCCAAATCAAGGGATTCTTTCCCTTATTTACTCATCTGCCTTTTTGATTATCAGGTTCCTTCTGGTAGGAATACATTTTAACCTTGTTTATTATCATGAAATAAACAATTCCTAAGATGATAAGTACATACTCCTGCATGAAGTACACAAAATCCAGCAGAGAAAACATGATTTCTTTATTGTATGCGTTTCATAATTATGTTATCCGAGACTAAATTTTATATTTATTTCCCTGTTTTCTATTCTTGTTGTCTCCTGGTAGAAATATTGATGCTCACAGTGCAGGTTTTTATAGTTTGATTTATTTGTCACTCTCTTCAATATTTATCAAATGAACAATGTTTGAAAGCTTTTGGTCTACCCGTGGATTTCATAACATCCTTGGCAGCAACATATCTTTACTTTGTTTTCCTGTTAAAATTATAAAAGTCGGGGGAGGGTAAGGAAACACTCCCCTTTTCCATGAAGTTAACAGTGTGTGCAATGATAAACATCTTTTGTGATCATCAAACGTTGTTTTCAATAATCTTAACCTTCTGTATAAAGGATTGAAGGTATAGATACATTGATTGCATATTTACTTAATGCTCAACGTTCTTTCCTAGCTGTGTAGTATTTGTGAGTCCTGTTTTGTGGACTGGAAATTGAAACTAAGATCCATTCAATAATGTATGCAAAGCCATAGAACTTCTAAAGGCAAGAGTTAAGATCTAAACATGAGTCTTCATCTTCTCCTGAGGGTTTAAGAATCAGTAACTTTAGTAACTAACATTCTAGATGAGGCTCTTAAGCTTTCCCTATTCACTATTTCCTTCTGTAAGAGAAAATTGTACTTGATGACCAATATACATACATACATACATAAATACATACACATACATACATACATATATATTCATGACATTATTCAAATATTTACTAAAAATTAAATCATGATGAAATCAATTTAAAAACAATTCTGGGGAACATACATAATTTTATTACTTGTTAAAAACAACTAAATTTTAATAGTGAGGACATGATATGTTTGTTTATTTTATAAAAAGATTAGATCCCGGCCTAATATTAATATTACAGGGTGTATTTAATGTCTTTTAGAATTGATTGATCTTTAATTTCATTATCATCAAAGTTGAAAATACCAGTTAAAATCAATTTTTAGAACATACTAGCAGAAGTACATTTATAGTGATTTCAGAAATTGTTATGAATTCTGTCCTATCAATAATCCTAATTCATTTAATGGTTTTTGTTCCTTGTAAGGTTCAAACCAACAATTACTCAAGCACGAATTTTTGAAATACAGTATTGTATCACAATAAAATTCAAATATATACTAACTTGATAGTTTCCTGCTGAAAATAATGATGGAAAAATATTATCTTTGTTTTCTATAATTATGTCATTAGGTTTTAATATGACCAGCAAACAATGCATGTAGTGAAAAGTAAATTTGGTAAAACAAAATATGTAATCTGAGCCAGTACATATCAGGTGGCATTTGTTGGTATTGCATGGTTGGAGAGAATGCTCAGAAGTTTTGCAAGGTAATAGGTACTACTATTACCAGAAATATCTCAAATTCATCATGCATTACATTTTTAATGAACTTTTCCTTTGCACCTCCAGAAACCCTTTACTATTGACAATTTTTTTCTGAATGTCTACATTGGTTTCATATGCAGATGAACCCATAGCTTAAACTTGTGTTCTAGACAGTAGTGATTATTTTATTAGTATATATATATATATATATTACATGCATTTCAAGGTAATTCAAATGGATTCAGTGGGATCCAAATATGTCAGAGAATATTTATTACTATTAAAATAGAAAAGTGTGCATTGTACATAATTTTGTAATAGAATTCTAAATATTTTATACTCTGAAACTAAATGAACATTACTTGATAAATTTTCTCAAGATTAAATAAAATGAATAATGACTCACTTTGAGTTTTCATCTCTAAGTAGGATATGTATTTTAGTAGTTTAGTTTTGCACACTAATAAATTTAACTCTTTGTTTACTGGGAAAATTAATTTTTTAGTACAAAGTTGAAGAGGCATGCTATAAAGAAATCCCACAATAGCTCAGAATTGAATATAATGAAGGGTTATTTATTTATGGGTAGACTCACAGATCACAATCCTCTGCTCAAATTGGTAATTCAGCAGCTGGTAGAAAGAGGGGGCACATGCTTTACAATGGCATTTATAGTATAACAGGCCATGCCCAATGGGCAGGTAACTTAAAGGCTATTGGCTGAAGGATTTATTATAGCACCTCCCCTTTTGTTTAAATAAAAGGGTTCTAATACAAAATTATAAACAATAAGAACAAATATCATGTCTAAAAATTAGAATTACAACAAGCATAATCAATAATAAGCAAGAAATGTGATAAATGTTTCAATAATTATCCTATCCTAAGGAGTCTAAGTCTTGTTTGTAAATAACTTGGCCAAGTCATGAGAGGAAAGTAACTATGACTATCTAGTCTTCAACCCCATCGATGACCCGAAAAGGGAAATAATATTACTTAAGTAAGCAGGAAGTGCAGTCATGCCACTTCCAAAATGTGCAACAAATAACAGAGGCAACTTGCTACCTGGGCAATCATCCAAAGTCTGATTTGAAATAATGGAGCAACCAACTTTGGCTAAGGCCTAGAGTAACTGACAGACCATTTTCATAGGCAGAAAAATTTTCAAAACTGTCTTACCTTGTCTTGGCAGGATTTCACAGTCTTTTTTTCTTGCATTCTGCTTGTCCTGTCAGGACGTCCTGCAATTTGTCAGTGCTCAATGCATAGGCAGTTCCTTGCCCAAAGGCCAGTTTTGCCAAGAAGAAAACAAGCTCCAAGTGGAGTGTCNTCAATGCATAGGCAGTTCCTTGCCCAAAGGCCAGTTTTGCCAAGAAGAAAACAAGCTCCAAGTGGAGTGTCTTTGGTGCTCAACATTCTCTTGGAAATAGATTGATGCTGCAAGGAGCAATCATATCTCGTGTCAACATAAACCCAAGTTATTTAAATGTTATATTCAATATCTCTTTGAAGTGGGTTGAAGATTACCTATCTATGCAGAATACAATCTCTATGTATCCAAAAAACCTGATTAGTCTAACTATAAGTATGACAAATATGGATGTTTATTGACCTATAATTCTTAATACCTATATTACTTAAAGACTAAGACTTCATATTAGAATATTAAACAACCTTTAAACAACTGTGCAACAAATGAGGACAAAACCTCAAAATGTATCATTATACGAAATGTCTTAAGCAGAGGTAGAAGCATGTATGCATACAATATGATAAAAGATCTTTGCCTAGGTATACAAATATTGTAGACAAAAACAAGTTTCATATTTAATATAATTTAAATTTGTATCAATATACAAGAATCTATACAAATGTAAATTGCCTATAACTAATACCTCACAAGTATTTATCTATTACTCAGTATTATTATTAGTGTGAGTAAGCTCACACTAATCTATTATCCTATCTTATTTACTTTCTTTTTTTTTTAAAAAGATCCCTGAGCCTACATAATTTCCCATCCAACCCCCAACCTTATACCAATTATAATCAACCCGTAATTGATGTCACCAACCCTAAGGGCAAACTTTGTTGTGAGAGAGATAGTCTTCTAGAATTATTTCCACCTGTCATGGGAGCAATGTTCTTTCTAAGGGATCCTGTGAAAGTAAAATGATGGTTAAGTTACAAGATTACTCTCTGGTATAATTGCAAATAGTCTCTGGGTATTCGGTAGGGTTTTTCTGAGGTTCCTGTTTGGAGTTCTAGCCAAAATGTTGTAAAAAGGTGCACCATTTCAGCTAACCAAGTTAAAATCATCTTGAGCAGCTGTTACCCAAAACAGGTTTTATAGTAGAACTATCGGAATCATGACTTCATATCAACTGGGTGGAGTTGTTGTGGGGTCCCAACTTCTTCCTGGAAACTTCAAAGATTACTGCAGGAAAATACATTGTTCATTGTGGAAAAGTTAAACATTTTTTATACAGATGTATATTCAGTGAAAGATATGAAACAAAAATAGGTATGAAGAAAAGTAATTTTTTAAAAATTCTTTTTTCTTTCTGTCCCATTCCATGGCTCTTGATATGAGACAGAAACTCTGAATTTTTATTATAACAACATACTTTGATTTAGAGAGGCATAGAGACATTGTCCAACTCCAAAACCAGTTTTGATTTTTAAGTGAATCATGACTATTATTCTAGATTATGTTTAGAGATTCTTACCCTCAGATGATCTAGACTCATAAGTCATATTTCTCTTTGCTTTGTGGTCCTATCTGGATAATTATCTTTTCCTCTTTAATAATCTAGATGTCCAGGGTCTCTTGATTTTTTGAAGATGTGTATTTTCATGCAAAAACAAACCCTTTTGCAGTTTCCTTACCACCTGTATAGTTGTCACTACTGTGGATGAACTGCCATTTCTCTTTCTAAAATGATTTCTCTTTTTAAAACTGAATCTTTATTAAAGTTGACGGTATCTACAACTTTTCTATTTCTGTGGAAACAAGAGCAAAACCATTCCCAAAATTAACACATCTTCTGCTTTCCATTTTGAGGACAACACATCCTTGAAATACACCAGCTGATTTAATTCAGAAACTTTTCTGTTTTCCAGTGTTTCTTTGCTGCTGTTGTTCCTTTCTCATTAGCATTAAGAAAATTCAAGGTCAATAAAGCGTTATGTAATCTAAATATGGGGGTATTTTCCATCCCTGTATGTTTATTTAACATATCATTTATAGTTTTATTTGATCTTGCTATAACTGTCTGACGTATAGGATTGCTTGGTATATCTTTATTATGCTTTATATTACAATAAGCAAAAAAATTGTTTCATTTTGTTTGAGATATATGCTGAACCACTGTCTGTCTTTACTTGTGCATGTATGCCCATGATGGCCGTAACTTCTAATAAATACATGATTACTGAATCAGCCTTTTCTGAGTTCAAAGAAGTTGCCCATTGAAATCCTGAATAAGTGTCAATGGTGTGGTGTATATATTTTAATTTTCCAAATTCTGCAAATTGGAGCACATCATTCTGCAAGAATTATTTCATTTGAGTACCCTTTGGGTTAGTCCCTGCAGGTAACAGTCTTTCATTGTAAAAAGAACAAGTAGGGCATCTCTTTATAATCTTAGCTTGTTGACATGTAATACAAAAGTCTTTCTTTAAACCTTTGCTATTGACATGTTTTTTATGAAATTCTGAGGCCTGCAGCATGCTTCCAATTAATAATTGATCAATTTCAGCATTACCTGTGCCAGAGGACCTGGCAGACTCATATAGGATCGAATGTGTGTTATGTATATAGGACAACGCCTATTCTTGAGTATGTCTTGCACCTGGATAAATAATGAAGTCAATTCTATATCATCTGGTATAAATTCAGCATTTTCAATATGCAAGACAATTCTTTCAGTATATTATGAATCAGTAATTATATTGAGAAGTTCTTTATAGTTCATTATTACCATGAGAATAGCATATAATTCTGCCTTTTGGACAGAATTATAAGGACTTTGTTCCACTTTCCTTAAATCTTTGAATTTTTAACCTGATTTTTCTAATTTATTTGCATCAGTATAGAATTACAGGCTCCAGTTGTTGGTGTGTCATGCACAATGTGGAGAAGAATCCAAGTAGTTCTCTTTTTAAGGTTAATTCTATTGCTTTTGGAATAATTTTTTTATTAATATCTTCTAAAAAATTTAGCACAAGCTCTTTGCCAGTTTCATTGTCTTCCTTTAATTTTTTAAATTTCATCAGTAGTAAAAGGCACTATAATTTCTGATGGGTCTGTACCTGCTAGTTGACGAAGTATCAATTTTCCTTTTATAATTAATTCTGAGACTTTTCCCACATAAATTTTTTATTTTTTTTTTACTTTGTTTATGTGGTGAACATGCTTCCAATCAGTAATTGATCAATTTTTGCATTATCTTTGCTAGAGGACCTGGCAGACCCGTATAGGATTGGATGTGTGTTAATAAGATACTATCTTCCCTTTGCACTAAAATTCTTGTAGGGAAAATTCTGAAAGGCAATATGACTATAATGCAATTAAGATTTGGATTTACCCTATCCACATGTGCCTCCTACGATTTTTCTTAAATGACAATCAATTCTTTTTCTTATTTAGCTGTTAATTCCCTGGGACTATTTAAGTCTTTGTTACCATCTAAGATTTTGTTTAAATGAAATATTAGATCAGGTGTTATCCCAACAGCTGGCCATAGACTAAAAATGTCTTATAAAAATCTTTGAAAGTTATTTAGAGTCTGCAATTTTTCTCTCCTAATTTCTGCCTTTTGTGTTCTAATTTTCTATAAACTTATTTTATAACTTAGGTAATTGTCAGAATTTCCTCTCTGTATTTTTTCTGGAGCAATTTGTAATCTTCATTTTTGCAAAACTTTCTTTACTTCTTAAGACATTCTTTCTAAAGTATCTATGTTTGAGCGCAAAGGAACAACCATGAAATCCATCAAAGAATTCAAGAAACTTAGGGAAGAAACAAAAAGACAGCTTCATAGTATCAAGGGGAAAAATTAAGAAGAAAAAAGTGCCCAACTGATGACTGAAAAAACACAAACACATAAGATTACCAGTACCTCTAATTAGCAGCAAATAGTATAGAAAATATGCTCAAATTCCCAAAATATTGTTTGTAAATTTTTCTTTTTATTTAAAGGGGTTTAGTTATAAATGGTTAAGAGTCACAGCCAATCTCTTTCTAAGGAAAAAAAGGATACAATATATAAGTAACGAGATGAGAAAAAGTAGATTATTGAATCAACTTTAATCTAAAAAGCACCTGTTAATCTCAAAATACTTTATATTGGTAATGATTCTGGTTTATTGATACCAATTTAAGGTCAATTTTGATATACTTTTTTTGTACATTTCTACTTTAAGATATTTTGTTTATGCAGCTCCTTTAAAAATGAAATGTACAGTTATGAAATAAAATTAATAATCATCTAAAAACATATACATCTAGTCAAACATATACTCATGTTAGGTAGGTTTTCTAGATATGCGACGATATCAAATAGATAGGTAATCTTCAAACACTTCAAAGAACTACAGAATATGACATAAAATGTTTTAAGAACTTAGACTTTTCTCAACAGTGAGAGACATCTGTTCCTGGCAGCACCAATTACTTCAAAATTATGATGGGCATTGAAAAACTCCTTATGAGCCTGCTTGCAATGTGGTAAGACTAGCTATTTGGTCAAGAAACTGCTTTTGCCTGAACTGCTTGACTATATGCTGTATAAACTGGACATGCAGAACCCATAGGAAAGTGACTACTGAACTTGCTAAGGCAATGTGGAACAATCCTTTAAAGTTCCTGCTTCATAAAAAAACCTTCCAGACATTGTGCAGAACATAAAGGAAAGTGACTCACTAACTGTCAATATAGGTGAGACAATCTTTCAAATTTCCTGCTTCATTGAAAAGTCCGCTAAATACTTTATGAGCCAGTAGGCAGAAGACAGATTCACCAATGTTACCTAACTTTCAGTGACTGTTCAAGAAGCCGGTTTTCTTTGTGAATTCCAGAGTCTAAATGTTGCTAACAATGCACTCCCTGTTTAGTTAGGTAATATTATATTATGCTTCTGGGATCTTCAATGGAGTTAAAGACTGGATTGTTATAGCTTTCCTTAGTGATAATAAATGATAAATTAGACATATCACAAAGATAATATAGATAATAGAATATTTTCTTTAATTTTGTGGAATACAGATAGACTAAATATTGTAACTGTAAACCTTGCTTGATAACCATTTTTGTGTAATTTTTCTATGTTAAAATTAAAACCTTCCTTTTTGATTAGACAGAAAAAAGGAAATGATGTGGGACATCTCTCTGTATGAACATGTTTTATTACCTTTGGTTAATAAAGAAGGTGCTTTGGCCTATTGTAGGGTAGAATATAGTTAGGTGGAAAATCCAAATAGATACAGGGAGAAAGAAGGCAGAGTCTGGGAGATGTCAGCAGCCACCGGGTAAGTAAGACATGATATAACAAGCCACAAGCCTCTTGGTAAAATAGAGAATGATAGAAATGGATTGCTTTAAGTTGCAAGAACAAGTTAATAATAAGCATGATGAATAGGTCAAACAGTTTGTAATTAACATTATGCCCCAGAGTGGTTGTTCAGGAACTGGCAGGTGGGAGACAGAAAAGGAAGGAGGTTGAAATATAGATGGGATCAAAAAAAACCCATGAATCAGCAAGAAAGCTTAAGGATATTTTTACAAAGTAGAAGGAATCAAACAGAAAATAGAACATAAGAAATTGAAGATAAAGCAGAGGATCTGGATCAAATATCTCACCAATGTCATAAACCAGATCTTTAAAAAGATCATAAGAGAAGATTTCCTAAAACTAAAGGAAGACACAACCTTACTGATAGAACAAGCTCACAGAGCAACAAATAAATAGGACCAGGAAAGAATGCACCCACAGCATATCATAATTAAAATTCCAAGTATACACAACAAAAGAAGGCACTGAAAGCTGCAAGAGTAAAGCCTCAAGTCACATATAAAGAAAACTCCATCAGACTAAAATATTTCCCAGTGAAATTTTGAAAACCAGAAGAGCCTGGGGCAATGCAATCAGAATCCAAAAAGATGATCACAGCCAGCCTAGACAGTTATAACCAGCCAAAATATCTGCCATAATTGAAGGAGAAAGAAAATCTTCCAGAATATAAGCAGCCTAGAAAAATTATATCCAGCAAACCAAGCACAAAGGACATACATGTAGCAATATTTTAGTCTGAAGAGTGGAATAAGCGTAGTAGAGGGACTGTGGAAGAAGTATGATGCCATAATTGCTAAAACAAATTCTCTCTGAGAACACAAATAACAACATCAAAAAATCAACAGCACGATGACCACAATTAACTCCAATATTTCAACAGCAACCTTAAATGTCAATAGTTTCCAATCAAAATACGCAGGCTGACTAAATGAATCAACAAATGCTATCTCTCTGTTGGTTGTCTATGAAAAAAAAAAAACAAAGCAAAACAAAATAAAATATATGAACAAAAGCCAAAAATCTATGTCTTTTCTTTAAAGATAAGTACCACTTTGGAGTGAAAACATGGAATAAACAAATGCTCAGTCCAAAAAAGCAAAAAACAATTAATAATAATGACAATAATAATAAACTTAATAGTCACAAGCCAGATAGCTGCAGACCAAGATGTTGCAGGGTCACTTTGATATTAGTTTACTCGGTTCCCTTGCTCCATATGGCAAAGTGTTGAGCTTCCAAGGAGAAGCAGAGGAAGAATGGTATGAGGTAAAAGTTCTCCATCAGGGATAGAAGACTCAGGTCCTTGAAGGTCATTAAGAGTTTAAATTCACTTTGAATGAGTGCAAGGCTCTGTAGGCTTTTACATAACTATACTCCATGACGCAATTATAGACTAATAGTATTGTTATCTGAAGGGGAATATATGGTAGCATAATAGCAGCTGAAATATAACAGTAATAATTTGTTATTATAATACTTCAGGCAGAGAACATAATTTAAAATATATATTAGAAAAAGACCTAATACCTGCAAATGGATAAGGCAATGAATCATTGCCACAGTGTCCTTCTCCAAATGCCATGCATTCTTTTGCCCTCTCCTTCATTCTGTAAGTGAAGAAAATACTCTATTCTGCCCATACTTGTATTTTATAAAGAACAGTGGGAAGAAAGAATATGAGGTATGGCTAGAAACAATGAACCATCTGAAGTCACATACAATGCTCTCTGTGACAAACAATGATGTTTCTAAGGGCAGCACAAAGGGGGTGAGGATCCTTCTGCATACTGTGGAAGCTAGTGACTTTCTGGTAGTGACACACTAAAGGAAAGAATGACTCCTGGTTTTCTGACCAACTACTTGGGTGAGGTTGCCATTCTAAAATGAGAAAACACAGCAGAAACAGAAAGGTTAAATTTCCACAAATTCATTTGTGGAAAAAACGAATTCGGAGTTTCTGCAAGAAATTCAGGTGACTTTTGGGAATGAGTGACTGCTTCATATGTGGGCTCAGATACGAGGAATGACGATGCAGATTCTGATTTACTAGTCAATAGATATGGGCAGCTGTAAGAGCAGTGACGGGCACACATGCAGGTGGGAAGGGGACAGCACAGGGAGTATGAATAATGAGAGGAACATGTCTGCATAAGATATAAACGAAGTGTAGTCAGGTGCAAACGTTTCTAGAAGGTGTGGGATGCATTATGAAGTTAGAGAGTAGGGAAGGTGAAGGGATGAGAGTGAATAGATAATCATATAACATACCCACAAAATTCAAAGATGTAAGGTAATCCGGTCTATTTGGGACCATGGAACTACTCTGGAATCACTAACTTTTAGAGAAATGGAGAAGAATGGATAGTGTCTGTATAATACCCATTCTGTCAACTAGACAAGGATTTCCTACAGGTTGCTACCACATATTCGTCTTTACTTTTCAGCCCCTTTTCCAACTCACGGCATACCAAATAATAGAGATTAGAGATTGACCATTTGTCTGAACTGGTAACTTAAATTGCAACAGTAAGTCACTGACCCCATTTTGTTTGCACTGTTGCCCTTACACATCTTACAAATATTATCCTTTACTAAATTTCAACCGAGAAACTTCAGGAAACTGGCATATGCATTATGCCGAATTGCATTTGTCATTTCCTGTCTTACCATAGCGTCCGTCTTCTCATTTTCAGTGCCACTAAGAATCATTGCCTTTGGTTGCTAATCACTAAAGAGTTGCAAAGTATCAGCTATTTGTGACTGGCACAATCTATTTTGATCACTATACAGCCTGCATTCAAGGAATGTCACATTCCATTGAGTGCTATGTTAGATCACAATATCATTTTACACCGAATTCCAAATTCTTTACCCTCCACCACTAATATATCTGGATCTGAATACCCTAATTTGTGAGCTACATAACTCCTTTGTTCCCTTGTAATCGATGTCATGCTAAACTGTCCTTCATACCCCAAAGACAGTGTTCTTTCCGTATAAAGCACCCCATTATTCCCACTTCCAGCGTGGAGCTTTTGTAGTTTTATTCAGTGACTCATTCATCCCGTTTCTAATAAAGGCCTCTTTGTACCATGCACATTAGTAGAACTCTCTAATACTCAGTTTCTCTAGAAGAACTCCACAGAAAAGAGAAATATTAGCATATATATCTTTAGAACAAATATAAATAATAGAATGATCAACCATGGTTTTCAGTCTGCTTGACAAGGACGGAGATGTCATGACGAACATGTGGATCTGTTTTCATGTATTGTTCTGAAGCACTGCCTCCCTTTGCCTGCCTTAAAAGTGTTTACCTACTTATTATTATACTTTTGCCTTACTGTACTTTCACCTTTGACCTCACTTTTTCACTGTTAGAAACTTATGCTTATGCAATTACCAAAAATTTCCATAAGGTTCTTTATATCACATAAAAACATTTGAATTAAATGTAAGAATTTTTGAATTTTAGAGTTATGCATCCTAATTCATCTGTATAACCCGTCGAAGGAGATTAAATTTGACTTTGAAATAAAAAGATGTTTCTTCTGATTTGATATCTGATATCTCAGGATTCTTGGCCACTTTTTTCCTATTTGTTGCAATAAAGAAGAAAAGAAGGAAAGAAGACAAGAAGGGAAGAAGAAAGGAAGGAGGGAGGGGGAAAAGGAAGGAAATTAGAAAGGACAGAGTGAAGGAAGGAAGGAGGCTAAAATCATAGCAAAAGAAAGTCAGACCATCTATTATATTAAGCTGTGGCAAATGTGCTCACCTTTTATAGTCCCCATGTTTTATAATGAAGATACTTCATTGAAACAATGATGCATACTTCAAGGGTTCCCTGGAGAGCAGTAAACCCTGTGTGGAGAGATTCATGAATATGTGCATTAGTACAATCCAACTGGAACTTGCCCTTAATAAAATGAACCACAAGAGAAGCCGATCAGGTTCCGCTTATGTATATAATCAGAAGGTTATCATATTATCTCCCTCTCTATGGGAAAAGCGGGTGTGAATTTCTCTTAGATGAAAAATGCCAGATGAAACCATTTTCCCCTATGTGATGTGCATCATGGGAAACCAACATGGAGACCTTTTAATACTGGGTGAAAAGAACAGAAAATAAACATGGGCTCCATTTTAAAATGAATTATTGTCCTTTATTTGCATGAGATGAATCATAGAAAAAGCCTTCAAAAATATATTTCTGCCTTAATTTACTGAGTCACTATTAAAGCTACATTCAGTTAAAGGACTTCTAGAGATGGAACAACATGGGAAAAACATTTTAAATCACACACACATGCACGTATGCACACATGCACACGTGCCCGCGCAAGGACCATTCTTAAAGATGAATGAGGGACACATGGCAGATCTTGAAGTATTAGTTTATTTAAAGTACAAAGAATTTCAGGACAAATATTTTCAGCCAGCAGTTGGTGCCATTTCCAGGAAAAATGGATGACCCCTACAAAGCCCATGACAATGATGAAGTGCATGTAGGTGTATTTGTAGATTTATCTTTAAGTCTTTACAGCTAAGAATTTCAGCCAAAGCTGACATTATAAAAAGAAGAAGACTCCTATGTTCTCCCTATCCTCCCCAAATCTTCAGCCATCATGTACGTATTGTAATAATAGTATGAAATCGTCATTATCTAAACCCCCATGTAAAAGTTGTTGAACTGCCATTGTCTAGGCTTTGCTAAATAGAAATGCCATTTTCGAACATGAATAATGACTGCAGGAAAATTGAAGAAATTTCCTATTAAATTTAGGAAAAATCATGCTAATAAAAAACTTTATATTCAATTGTTTATAGATTCCTAAGTTCTGTTTTCTAGGAACAACACTGTCAGTCCTCAGAGCATTGGTGTGTAAACATGGAAAGGAAAAATAATTGTCTCCCAAACTCTACAATTATAATAATGTTAAACCCTGTTTAATTCTTGCCCGGCAAATTTATTTTTGACATGTGAATTAAATCATGACTTCGGCATCTAGTACTGAATTGCCAGATACCGTTCCAGTTCTTTATTTCTAGTCACCATGTGCATGGAGAAGAAAACAATGTTTGAACTTGTTCATTTTACCCCCAAATCTTTGCGTTCAAGGCCTCCTTGGACATCCTGAAAGTGCTCCCAATCATGAGTGGAGGGTTTGCCACCATTTCAGAAAGTACAGGAAGGACCAGGAATCCCCGTTAATTGGAGAGGGTAAGGCACTGTAGTCAAGTATTAAGTTATTGCTAACTTTTCCCCAGAACTTGTATTCATGTTTGGGAAAACTAGTACTTTGCCACACTCCAAGGAAGAAAAGCATTTTATTTAGTAATAGTTCAAATAAGGAGGTAAAAATGTCTCTGTGTGCATTTGAACTGGTCCTGGTGGCCTGATTCAGTATTTTGCCCATTTTCTTGGCTTTTTGAGCTTCACACACACAAAAGGAAATTGTCCAAAACACTTAGCACTTTTTTTCTTCCTTCCAGAACTGGTAATGGGGCTTTCACTGTACAAAGGGAGGGAGAAATTATTTGGAAAGGTGAGGGTTGTCAGAAAAACTAGGAAACTCCGCTCATATATTTTGGACTCAACTCTGTCTCCACTGTTGCTATTATATTTTCATTAGCGTGTCTAGAATCTCTGAGGATTTATGCTCACCATGTGAAATAGGGAATAAGATCATGGGGATGGATCCACAAACAAGTTTCATATAGAAGAACGCTTTTAAAAGAAAGATGACAAATAATTCATGTAATACGGATTTTACAACTTATCTTTTGCAAAAGGCGGTTTTCACCAGCAACGTTTACCATCTGTGAAGTGAAAACGGCTGATTACTGAAATGCTCTGTGTGTGTGTGTAACGTGTGTGTGTGCGCGCACGCGCGCGCGCAGAGGAGAGGTGGCAGTGAGTGGATAGAAGGTCAAAGGGTAAATTCCAATTGCTGTGACATATTTTTTTTTTATGAGCTGAATCATAGCCAGCTTTTCAGCCTTGAACAGGGAAGAAGATCTTAGGAAGGGAAGGGACATGAATGGGCTGGTCAGGAAAATCAAGAAGCGCTTTCCCAAATTAGCAGCTAATTGCTCTCCAACCTGCCATATTCGTCCGTTTGAGCTTTATTTTATTGTGCTGTACTTGAAAAGATCCGTTTTCTAATAAAGAAATCAGAGTAAAATCTCAGATGCAAAATACGAAGTTGTCTTCAGGATTTTTTTTACCTCCCTTTTACAAAGCCTTTGGTGTTTTTCCTGGGGATTGGGGGGGCATCCTTGAAAATCTGAAAGGAGGAGACTATGTGGGAGTTAGTTCTCAGAGCAAGGCTGCAATCTCTGCAGTGTTGGGGGGGCGGCAGGAGAGGGGAAACGTTTAGCTACTGGAGAGACAGGAGGGCCTAGAGCCTGGCTTTGTTATCAGCCCGAATACTACTACTATACCCCAGCTTCCTCTCTTGCAGGATCCCCCCCACAACGTGGGGACGATTTTCTGCTTTATAGTAGGATTGCTACCAGGGGAACAAAAAAGAGGAGAGAGAAT
>LOEQ01001015.1:177701-188059 GCA_001685075.1 Bramus lutescens | reverse complement strand
ATGTCTCTAATGACTAAGGATGTTGAACATTTCCTTAAGTGTCTTTCAGCCATTGGGATATAAAAGAGAAAAAAAGAAACTTTAGAAAAGGAAATTAGACTGCTAAAAAAGAAGTTAGTAAAAGAAGGATGGCAGCTTTGCAGAGCCCGTCTTTTGGGAGGAGATTGTTGTGGAGAGGTGAAATGCAGGAGGATTGGGCTGATAAGATGGTGGGATTTCCCCAGCATGACCTTAGCATGTTGGCTCACACAGGAAGGTGCTTGGGCTTAGCAGCGCAGATTCCTTGTGACTCTGCTGTTTATACTTAGACTGTAAAGCGTGGAAAGCGTTACTTAAGTAAGGAGCAGTGGAACAACTGTCTAAGGTCCTTCAACGACCTTCAGAACCTTTGAAAAGAGATTCTCCTCTCATATAATACATCACAACCCAAGTTCTCTCAGATACCTGCCACCTCCATGTTTCTCCCAATCCACTCCTCCTCTTTCTCTCATCAGAAAAGTGCAGGCCTCCAAGAGACAACAAACAAATATGATGAAACAAAATACTATAACACAAGGCAAAAGACCTCACACAGAAGCTGCACAAGGTAACCTAATAGGAAGGATGCAAAGAGCAGGTCAAAGAGTCAGAGATACACCTGTAACCACTGTAATGGGACCTTCAAGAAAGCTTACAGGCATTATATACAAACAGAGGACCTGGTACAGACCCATGCAGGCTTCATGTTTGCTGCTTTAGTCTCTGTGAACTCATATGTTCCCCGCTTAGTTGATTCAGTGGTCAGTATTCTCCTGGTGTCCTCCATCCCCTCTTTCTCCCAGTCTTTCCTTTCCCTCTTCCAGGGAATTCCTCCAAGCTCCCAAGGAGAGGGATCTGAAATAAACCTCTAATTTAGACTCTCTGCGCATAATGTATGTCTGTGGGTCTCTGTTCTGCCTTTGCTGCTGCAGGAAACCTCTCTGAAGATAACTGGAAAGAGAATAGGTTTTGTAGATGGACTGGGGTGCAGGTGGGGAGGGGAGTAGGAGGGAACAGTGGGGATACTGGAGGAGAAAGTAAGTGCAAGGAGAGACAGCTGGGATCCGGGGACATTAGAGGGACAATGGGAAAATTCACTTCAGTGGAAATTAAAAAAAAAACTGTTCATTTATATTTTCTGAAAGTTTCTGTAGATTGCAAATTATAATTACAATAGATTTTAGTTTTGCTTAAGCTAGCCAGTAAGATGCTTTTGTTTGCAACCAAATAAATCTAACTGTCATGATGTGTGCCTTCCTCAGAGAGCAACTTATAGATTCTCAGGTACAATTTTTATGAGGTTCTTCTCCTCTTTTATCATAGTATGGAAGCATGCGCATGTGTGGGTCTTTGCCCAAGCCAACATCTTTCTTGAACAAGAGATGGGTACACAGTCCATAGACACTTCATGGTCAATGTTTGTACTAAAGCGTTACCAATTATCTCTACTCCTATGAATCACTGAGCTTTGTGTGTAAATTTGTTGTCACGTTTCTTGTCTTCCTTATTCCCAGAATCTAAAACTAAAAATACATATTGAGATTTAAGATAAAAATAATGTGTAAAAAATTATCAAGTAATTTCAGAAAAATAAAATATTATTAAGAAAAAAATATTTGTTGCATACGTATGTGACAAATATTATACAGTTATATGTAAGAGGAAGTGAAATTTAGTGTTTTTAAAGCATAACATACTTGGATTTGATAAATTTATATATCTTCATAAGTAATGACTTTGCAACTTAAGAACATAAATTGGAATCCCTCTTTTTTCCTTATGAGACCTGTAACAAAGAGAAAAAATGTAAATTCTAGAAAACAGCCTTTCCTTAAAATGCAATAATAGCAAAGCATGACACAAACATTTAATAAAGGGATGGTTGTAGGCTTCCGTCATTCCTGAAAACCAACAAAAATATCTCAAGGGACAGATCATTAAATGCTCCTCGGCTTTACCGTGGACAGCATCTCAGGAGGCATCTCTGAAGGTGGGAGGCATTTATTAGAAGGATGTTTTAGAAAAGCTCTGACCGTTGTCTCAAAAATCATTCCTGCAGAACATAACGGGATAGTTACCAAGCATTTCTGAAATCTATGTATAACTGAAAAGATTCAGGTCATTAGAAATATAAACGGTTAAGGCTGAAAAGGGGTAAGTTGTGGGGAGAACTTATACATTGAACATGAGAAGCATAACACAGCCATCAGAGATCATTTGGTATCTATTAGCTTATTATTTGGTACATGTGTCGAGATCTAGCAATATGCCACAATATTAGTTTGTACTAATATACTAATATAATAATGGGAAAAAGGAGAAAAAGGAACAAGGAAAAAATGGAATAAAAATGTCCAGAGCTTGCTGTTTTCTTATTCTCATTTTCAATTTTGCATTATTAGTTAAACTTTCTGACATTCGTAAATAAACCAAGTTTAGAATCCTTCATTAGCTATAATTAATTCCCATTACTTTTTTTTTCTTCCAGGAAGGATTATTACTAAAACCATGATTTCTCTCCCAAACCTTAATTTTCCCTTGACCCAGCAATTTATATTTATTTCAATGATTCCAGATAACAAGCATGGTGTAGTTCATGTGCATCGATCCAGATTTAGGAAGTATTTTCATATTCAGCTTCATTTGCTTCTCTTAAGGGTACTATTTTGTAATGAATAGAAATTTCTTCTCCTGAAGATTTGTCTGATGTTTTAAACAGTGAGATTTAAGGATTAGTTCAAGAACACCCACACATTAGAAAAGAAATTTAAAGAATACATCTCAAGACTCATAGTCTGTCACATATTATTTCAACAGTCCATTTACTTTTCAAGGTATGCAAACACATATTTATTTGTTCCAGACATCTACCCTTCTAGACCCTGGTCAGACTGCTTTGTGCCCAAGGTGAGTCTGTGTGCCTTATCAGGACGGCTTTCTCTCTAGACCACTATTCTGGGATCAATTGAGGCTGCAACCTCAGGTAATTGTTTACTGATTACAGGCAGACTCTGACTTAAGAAGCATCAATTTACAATTTTTCAACTGTATGATAATAGATAAAGAATGTGCATTAAGTAGATGCTATACATTTAATTTTGATCTCTTCTCCAAGTTTGTGGCATATGTGTATAACAATACAGTATGATGGTACCAGGAAGCAGTTATGAGAGCAAACAACCAATATCAGAGAGAGACCTCAGTCACTAAGTTATCTTATTTGATAGATTAGGTGTATTGCATGCTTGGGAGACAATTCTGTGAGAAGTTGAAAGGCATCTAAACCTGCCTGTAACTAATTTTTATGGAAGACACTTTAGTTTAGATTTTAGTCTGAATATGATACTAATACACATTTTTGAACTTGATGAATAAGGCATATAACTTCTGGGCCTAATTCCAGACCAACCATTGTTTCCCATCTAGAAACTTACAAGTGCAGCTACCAGCTCTACTTTGTTTAAGAAGAGCATTCTTACACTAGAGCCTAATACCATAGACACTTCTTCATCTACTTGGAGGTTGTTATAACTCAATAGATTTCATGCTATTTTGGCAAACTAAACTTCATCATCAATTTATACCTTATCTTTTAGGGGTTCTGATGATGTTTGCCGTCATTGTGAATTTTAATTAATTACTCACTTTCTCACATCTTAATATCAGTAACCACTCAGCAAGTTGGCTGGTCTTTTTCCCCCTGGTTTTAACTTCTAACTCAGAATGCCTCCATTACAGAATTTACTTTTTTAGTCATGTGCTGCTATATTTTACTTTTGCTTTAAATTTTATGCATTATGAAAATATCCAAACTTCAATCTCTGACTTAATCCCCTCATCCACTTTAGTTCATTCAACAAAGTTTTCTAAATAATATCTCCCTTTAGTAGCTATTGAGTAGACCATACTTAAATGTCTACCTTTAAATCTGTAATATTCCCAGAAATCTATATCATGCAAGTATTCTTACAGTTATTTTGTAATCCACAGTCTAAAATCTATTACTAAAACTTCTTGCCTCAAGCTTCAACATGTATCTAAAATGAGGTACTCCAAAGTATATATTTTATCCACACCACCATCCCTGCTGCCCCAACTTCTATGATACTAGTAGTTGGGGTTTCTGCTCTTTATAACAAGTAGAAAGCAAATGCATATGTTTAAAGCATAAATGAAATCAAATCCTTCTTTATATTAAATTATTAATCTATTTCTATTACAGGAAAATATCTAAACATCTTATGATGAAAATGTTGATTAACCAAATAATCTAAATCAGGGAGAAAAAATGATTGATTTCTTCTCCCAATTTATTTCTGACAAACTTTCCATTTTGTTTCCTGTCTTCTTTAAATGTAATTTTTGAGACAGATCTCAGTCTGTAGCCCAGGGTACCTAGAAATTACTATGTATCCCTGTTTGGGACACTTTTATTTTTTCATGGAATCTTTACCGGTCTTTAAAATCATTCAAATTAGATTTAATGTTCTAGTTTTCACTCCCTCTGTGTACAACCAGCTGTACCAAGATATCATCATGATCAGTTGGTGTTGGCTCATATATCACTGGTTTAGAAGTACATAACCTGACTATTTTATATAATTTAGTATCCATATATTTGCCTTTTCCTTATTTCAGTCCTGATGTTTGAGTTTTTCTGTTACTGTTGTCCAGCATCCCAGGAGATAATCATATTGCAAGCCTGGAGAAATGATTAAAATTCATAATGTGAACTACAAATCTTAACAAATATGCATTGCTTATATACTATCATAAATTTGGAAAATAAAACATTAAACAATAAGATTTTGGGAATCAATGATCATCTATCTGTTTGTTGATCTCTATCTTAGATAGATAGATAGATAGATAGATAGATAGATAGATAGATTCATCTATCACCATCTATCTAATACATATATTATCATGCATGTACATGTATGTGTGTATACAAATAAAAGAATACCTGAGCCAAGCTAAGTCAACTTACATGAGTGTATAAGTTCTGTTTGTCTGAAGAGGAATTTTACAGGATATAAGTTCTTAATGTTTTTACCATGTTTATTAGAAGTTGTATTAAAATGTTTTCACTTTTTCTTTAGGAATGCATGGTAATTAAATAGGAAATGTTTTCCTACCCACTGACAATTTAATAGAATTATCCAGATATATAAAGAAAATAGCAGACTTAGAGTAATATAGGAGAATAAATACTTAAAGTTTCAGATATATTGATATATTCAGAATATGTATTTACAGGCCTCAACTCTGAAGGTGTAACTTTTCTAAATATAGAAGCTATTCTGTAAGAAAGTGGAAGTGGAAAATGACCAGACTTAGGAAGAAGTGGGCAGAGTGGATACAGAAAAGACACTACTGTGTATGTACTGTGAACACCGAGGACCACATTGTTCATATCAAACCAAATCTATCCCGGTAAAAATTTAAGTAGACAGATGTATATTGAACTATTCTCTGTGAGGGAAGTCCTAGTGATGAGGCAATATTCCTGTAGTAACTGGCATATCTCCTTTCTCTGTTAACAGAATAAGGGAGGAAAAGATATATATTTTAACACTTTGAAATGGAGGATTCAACATTTGTATTTTTCTTTCACTCTTGGTTGTCCGTTTTTAAATTTATAGCCTTTTTCTTGGAGATTAATAAAAGAGAAAATTTTATTGGCTATGTTGGTAGCAATACTGTTGGTGAATATTTTGAGAAAATGTATCACATACAAAGTGATTTGCATTTTTTCATGTAAAATTCCTCATTGAGCTCTTAGATATGGTATCAATAGCTTAGTTGATCATCTTGGTTTACCCTTTGTCATCTAGTATAGATAAATTAATGTCTGTACCTTCTACCTCATTTCCTGATTACCCTATTGCTTTTAGTACACTGCATGCTCTTGGATTAATAGTTTCTGGAGAGATGTATCTGTACAAATACTCCATATATTTATTTCTGAGGACATAAACAAAAGAGCAAAACAAATGAAAGTTAACCTCCGCTAAAGTTATGTAATGCAATGACCTACAAAACTAGAAACAATAGATATAAATTTGTTTATAAAAAAATTAAGAGCAGGGCAAAATCAACATGTTGCCACACAATAACTGCTTTATATAAAGTCATTGCATGTGGTATCTGTAAGTAAAGATCAGAACAAGATCAACAGGCTGTCACACAACAGCTTTATATAAAGTCACTGCAGGTGGGATCCATGGTACGTTTCTAGAGGCCTCTTAATTTGAAAACTTGGCCAATGCTTTTGTTTTAGAACCCTGTGTCACAAAATCACACAATATTATTTTAATGCATCACCATTTGCCAACATCATTCTGTAACAAACATTTCTAGTTAAAAAGAAAATCTTGACTCATCTTTTCTTGGGTTAAAAACTTGAGCCTAGAGATTTGGCTCAGCATTTAAGCGTTCTGGCTGCTCTACCAAAGGACCTAAGTTGGAGTCTCAGCAGAAACATGGAGGCTCAGAACTCTGACTCCAGATCCAGATCATCCAGTGCCCTCTCCTGGCCTGCATAGGTACTACATACACACAGTGCACACCCACACAGGCACTTCCAAACACACAAATAAAGATAAAATGGAAAAGATCTCTACAATTTGTTAATAAGCATATATTCTCACAAGTAAATAAAAAAAATAAGAAAATGGAAAGGCATACACAAAAATGTCACAAGACTCAAGCTAGCCAGTCTCTTGGATGGAGCCCTGGGTCTCAGGAACATGACAGGAGAGGGTTTGACCACTTAGTTAAATCCCCAGACTTCTACAAAGAAGATAAGAAAGATTTGCTTCTAGGCACATTTTTGTCTGATTATATCAGTTCTTAAACTTAATTCAGCAGTTTGGAAAGCAGCTCTTGTTACTCTACTAATTTTAGTGGTTATAAAGGAAGAAAGGGCTGCCAAGCCAGTGTCTGGCTTGTGTGAGACACTAACCTGATCTAATAATTTTAAAATAAGGGTATGCTTATTAACTGAACCAAAGCTACAGAAATAGACTGCAATTGCTCTTCTACTTTCTAAATAAGTGGTCCAAAGGTGTATGTCAATTGCATTGCAGAACCTAAATATATCATTTGAGCAAAGTTATTAGATAGGATTATGCGGGAAAGATAAAAGGTGTGGAAGAGTAGAGTGTGGTGATTGGGTAGAGGAAGAAGAGGAAACATAGAAGGTGAGTGGGAGATAGACTCTTTTAAAGCATTGGTTCAAGTGACCACAGCTTTAAGTCTGTAATCCATAGGGCAGGAGACTCAATTCAAAGCTAATATTGCAGTCTTGAATCCCCAGTTCCCCAGGGGACCAGACTGGGGAAGCCGAGTTTCTACATTGTAATCTTGAGAAAAATTCCATCTTTCCTGAGAAACATTGGATTCCTGTTTTCAGCTGATTGGCTGAGGTCGATCCACAAGATGGAGATACATACACCTCACTCATAATCTATTTATTTAAACATGATTCACATCTTAAAAACAGCTTCACAGTGAAATCTATACCCATGTTTGATCAAACGTTTAAATTACATCTAAAATTCACTTTTGCAGCACGTGACATTAAATACAAGAAATAAACTGCTATTGGGTGTTGAGGTGCAATCACATATGTACAGGTGAACACACAGGCACATTAATAACTGCTGGAAGCAACCACAGGAAAAACATGACTATTGAGACAGTGCTGGGACACTTCGCTGTCCAACAATGATTCATTCCACTATGTTTTTTGAGAAGCCAAATTGTTATAATTACAGCTGGAACACAATCTCTATAATTTTTCATTTTTGCTTTTACCTAATGTAATCGGAGCCTAATATTATTCCTCTTTCAATGAAAGTATGTAAGATTATTTCATTTGGCATTTATCTCAATTCCTTGTGTCTTGAAAAAAGGGGAAAATGCCACATTGCCTCTTCTTAACACCCACCACATCAGGACTTATGAGCACTCGATTTTCTATACTGGATTGTGTTACTATCCAGACATTGTGTATGGACATTCTCACATATAATTCCACTACTTTTCAAATTTCAAATAAAATTATTAGGCATAATTCATAACTCCTTGTTAACTAATATTATGGAATCGCCAGCTTAGACTATTATACGGAAAAAACAAGATACATTTGGTTATGAATTGCAGATAAATTTATTTGTTGTTCTTTTCTTGAGTCTGACATTAAACTCTTTAGAAGGAGTGGGATTTCTGTACAAAGTAGTAATTAGAATATCATAACATTAAAAACTCAAATAGGTGTGCTTGGCTCCATGAGTCATTCTTACAGGAATCAGTGGGATCATCTGCTTTCCCCTTAAATCTGACGAGAATGATTTCCACAAGGAAAAGAGCCACATTGGGAACCAAAGTGGAATTATCCAATTTAGTGAACTCTGGGCAGAACAAACAATTTAATTTTCAAGTACAGTTTGCTAATAGGGAAGAAAATATAATATTATATAATAAGGTACACATC
Source organism: Bramus lutescens (assembly GCA_001685075.1). Taxonomy (NCBI): domain Eukaryota; kingdom Metazoa; phylum Chordata; class Mammalia; order Rodentia; family Cricetidae; genus Bramus; species Bramus lutescens. The sequence continues at coordinate 179,541 of LOEQ01001015.1, read as the reverse complement.
CTTGAAGGAAACATTCAATTTGTGAGAAAACTGGAGAAATGTTCAACGGGGAAGAACGGCAAAGGAGAAATTTTTGGTCCTGGGTTGACCTAGAAAGAAGCCCAATAAACTTGTTATGAGAGCAATGTTACTGACAGGGGAGGAAGGCAGACGAGACGCATTCTACTTGAGCAACAAGACTGCCATTTAGCTTCCCTCACTGAGTTTCAATAGTCAAATGGTTTTGGTGAGGACTGTGCAAGCAAGACTTGCTGCTCCCCCACCAAAGACTGTAACATGAATGCCACTTTGTAACACGTTTAAAAAATATTAACAAATAAAATTAATTGAATTATTTACCTGTACCGCTGAGAGAATGTAAGGATTAATGATATAATTATTGGGAAGAATTAAAGCACATTGAGATATCTGAGGGAAAAATGAAAATAAACATTTATGGCTTTGCTAGAATGTCTCAGTAGTCATAATTATGTTGGAGTATAGGCTCATATTCTAGTGTAGTTATGTATTTTTCTATTAAAAGTTAAAAATGTCATAATTTGTCACTACAAAAATTATTTGACATAACTAAGTTGAAACTCGGTAAAGTATGCTGAAATAGATATATTGATAAATGATCATTTTCTATTGTTAACTGGTTAATTTCTTTTTCTATGATTTTTCTTAGATGTTTGAACTGGTACTCTATAGAATAATGTATGTTTATTTAAATGGAAAATATTTGTGTGGTTTTGACTATTTTCTTTTTAAATATACTTGAAAATATTTTGAAACAATTTAATGAAAAAATAGTGACAATCTATTAAAATTATTAATTGATAAAAATGCAGCATGGTTACTGTTTTCTGAATCAAATGTACTAGAAATAGATTTATTAAATATTAACAGATAACAAGCAGACTAGAAAATGCTCAGAATTCAAGAACTGAAAACAACATAGAAAGGTCATGAAAGTTTCCATGTCTCTGACAGGCCAAACTAAAAACTATTAAATTCAGGAAAACCAAGAATAATGCTGAAGACAGAACAGAACAAAGAAAATGAGTCCAAAGCTAAATTCATGTGGAGTGAGACATATGTTTGAGGATCTCAAATATCTGCTGTTGTAGTCTGCATTTCTTCCACTCTGCTTTGGGCTTCACCATTTCTTGTTTTGATTATTTTTATTTCACTACACATTTTTCTCTGCTTCCTTCTCTTCCTCCCCCCTCCCCCCTCTCTTCTGACCTCTCCTGTGATTCCCATGCTCCCAATTTACTCAAGAGATCTTGCCTTTTTCTCCTTCCTATATAGATCCATGTATGTATCTCTTAGGGTCTCTTTGTTGTCTAAGCTGGTTTCTCTTTGCTTTTTGTCTAAAAGCCACTTATGAGTGAGTACATATTATATTTGTCTTTCTGGGTCTGGGTAACCTCACTCAATATGGTTTTATCTAGCTCCATCCATTTGCCTCCAAATTTCAAGATGTCATTACTTTTTACCACTGAGTTGTACTCCATAGCATAAATGTATGGCATTTTGATTCTCCTTCAAGGTTACAGATGGCCTAACCATGTTGGTCTGTAGAAGGCAAACTGATGGTGAAATAAAATCAAGGTTCTGCATGTGAGGACAGCCTACATTTCCATTGTTCACACTGATCCATTGATACCTGTGTGGTCAGCTTCTCCTCCTCCTCCTTCTTCAACAGATTTTGAAATCATTTGCTATTCTTTTCCACAGGGGATGGATGGACACCCAACACTAGCAATTGTTCCTGACAAAACCTGACTGATCAATCTTTCATTCTCTCTCTCTCTGTCTCTCTGTCTCTGTCTCTGTCTCTCTGTCTCTCTCTCTC
>LOEQ01001015.1:148115-172864 GCA_001685075.1 Bramus lutescens | reverse complement strand
ATCCATTTGGACTTGAATTTTGTGCATGGTGACAGATATGGATCTATTTTCATTCTTCTGCTTGTTGACATTCAGTTATGCCAGCACAATTATTTATTTGGAGCCTGGGAAAAAGCGGTGGTACGTCAAAACAATGCTTTGGCAATTGATCAAATTTGAAGGTCAAAGGGAAGATCTGCAAGAATTAAAAGTTTCTGGAAAGTGATGATAAATCACAAATTCTTGCAATGGAAACAAAAATTTAAAAAAGGGACAAGACATGCATGACTGTTTCACATGGAATTGTACCAGTTCAGTGTCTTCTGTGTAGTCTGCTACCCTGAGCTGCTCTTGAAACCTATTTTTCAAACAGTAAATTAGGACCAAAGTTGTGTCAGAGAAGTTCAATGAGAGACGTTACATCACCTTGACGTCTTTAGTTTTCAAATGCATTTCTTTATAGTTTTGGTAAAAACCCATGGATATCCAGAAACTGGTGTTTTATAATTAATATTCCATTTTCTAAATCTTAGTACATTTGACACTGCCTTTTGAAAATAAATATAATTTTTAAGAATGTAAGTATAAAGTGTATTTTCAAGTTGTATGAAAAAATTGAGATGATAAAGAGAAGTACATCAACCAGCTAAGGAATGCATTCACTCAATATTTTTATAATCATCCAATTTTTTAAAATATATTTCAGTTACTTTAAGGGAACAGGGATTTTAATTTTCTTTTAATATAATATAGCAATTTTTACCATATATTTTAAGCACTTTCATTTTGTCTACTCTTCTATACTCTACTGTTATTTATATACTATGTTCAAAGATATGTAAAAACTGAAGTCATCTTTAGTTTGGAATCTAATGACTGTCTTTGAATCCAACTGAATATGATGTCCTGAAAATTCTCAGTTGAAATTAGTTTGGAAATTTATTCAGCTAAAGTAAAAAAGTGTATTAATTAACAGGATAGAATAAAACTAAATGTTTGAAATAAGAACATAAAATTCCAAATGAATAACTATTTTCACTTATTCCATATTGAGCTTGGGGATGTTGACTGTACTAGTAGCCAAGGTAAGAATGTTATAATTTTCAATCTTTGAAATAATTTTATTAAGATAGGTGCTTAACACTGAATATACTGATTGTCGCCTGTTTTTTTAAGAAAGTCAATGCATATAAATATACATATCACTATAAGATGATAGAGAAGCCTTAAGTTTCTTAAGTTTTTATGAACTTTGAATAAAGTCTTATATGAAATTTGTCTTCAGAAGAGTTTACAAACTATGAACTACTCAAAAATTCAAATGTAAAGTGCTATCTATATTGAAAAATGTATGCCTTTGTCTTGAGGAACCTGGAATGGCATCTGAGACCGTAATTTATCACCAACATGGACCTGGAACAGTCATTTGGCCTTCTGTACTAAAATTTTATCAGCCCTGCCAATGATGTGTAGTTGCATGGGAAGCCAGACATAAGGCAGAGATTACAGTAAATATTCAAGAATTGTAGCTTTGTGACATGAAAAATATTGACACTCATAAAAATTCCAGAGGAATATAACAATACTCAAACTATCAATTAAACTAATTATAATATGCCAAGATATAATTTGGAGTCATTAGGTAATAACTGGTCATGGCCAACACTCAATCTTAGGATAGAACATAAATAGAACACTTTTCTCCCCGTCAACCATGATTATCTTGAATCAAGTCCCATACTCAACAGGGAACTTCTCTGTTGATTGTTGATTTATCCATTTGTCCTCTCTTTCACTCTGGTATGATTCTACATAATACATGTCTCTCTGTGATCCTGAATTTGAATTTTTCTTCTAAGGAAAAGAGGGTCAGTTGTGAGAATCTTCCTCTATAGATGCTTATCTATCTGGATAATATTCAACAAACATATAAGAATTCTCTGTGAGAACGAAGATTATTGCTTATTGTCGGTAGTCTACTGAAGAACAATTTGCATTATTATTATTGTTATACAGATTGATTAAATTACATCTATTATCCTTGTTTTTTAAAATGGAAATGAGGTGCGAGCTGCTAAAGCCATTCAGAGAATTAAAAGTCAGTATGATGTACACCATTGACAATGCTTACTCCCATCCAACAAGTGTCATGGTGACAGTTGTAACAATGTGGATGCAGAGGTGTACCAAGAGCGCTCTGAGACGGAGGAGTGAGGACTGAGCTGATAGAGTAGACTAGCGATTTATAAAATCTACCTAAAAAAATGATGCCATGACTTGATATAATACCTAGAACGGATATCCAAGACACATATTCTGCCCTTGAAGACACACATTTTAACATCTAATTGTATGACATGTAGCTAATTAGAAAGCAAGAATAGATCCACATAAAAAATATGAGGGATTTATCTGAGACGCAGTACATATAATAGTGGCACATGTGAAGCTGCAGGAAGTACGATGTAAATCATTTCACTAAGTCAGATTAAAGGTGCTATCATTCATGGTTATGTAATACTATCTATAATTTCTGTGTTAAGCTTGACATTATAAATCCTTTAATCTGCGTATTTAAAAGCCATTCTATGGCTCATTTTTCAAACAGATTCCCGTTAACACATTTACTGCTAATGAAGTACTAACGTGTTCTCTCTTTCTTAGATAAATGCTGTTGAACAACATTATTATTTGCTCCTCATATAATTATTTTTTTGGCTTTTTAATTTAATTGCTTCAATAAAAAATACACCAATAATGCATTTTTAATTACACTTCCCAGGTGACCTATGTAAAAAGAGGTTTTATAATGAAGCCACAATAATTAGCCTGTCACAGTCCAGTTTGGGGCTATTGTCTAGTTGTCCTTTCCGTGGCTTGTTGTGGCATGACTAGAATTCTAAAGACCCTGTGTATTATCTCCCATAATACTGAGGAAGGTATTAAAAATGTGTGCAATACTGGCAGAAGCAGGCTTTCTAATTATTGTCAGCTATTTCCAGTGTGACGTGGTAAATTCCCTTGAGAACAGAAACAACAGCCCACTCCAGGGTTTGTAATAGGCCCTAGAGCCTAAGTAGCTCTAGACAGAGCTGTTTCCCTCCGGATAGATAATTGGTTTACATAGCAGCTCAACATCTGAACCAAACCCATTTTTTTTCCTATTGTGATTTTGCTGTTTACTCTAATATACATAAACTATTTTGTTATATTAAATAGTGTATGAGTCATTTCTAAATAGCTGAGTAAATTTGCATGATGTGCCTCACCTGGAATACTAATGACTCTCAGGCCTGCCCATTCTTTTCATACATGAAATATTAAACATATAGTTTGTTAATAATACACACTTACTATATACATAATAAGTTCTGGCAACTTGTTAAGTGTGATTATATTTAAGTTTTACTTTTATGTAAGAAGCATGGCTTTCTCTTAGGAAGGTAATTGATAGCAAAAAATTTAAGGATGGTTGTGCTATAAATACACTGTAATCGATCATTGGCAAATACTTCTGATTGTGTGCATACTGTAGTTAGTGACAATACAGTGACAGATTATAAAACAAAGAAATCATATTATATTCTCCAAGTGTGTGTTCTTGGTTTCATCGCAGAAATAAATGGCTGAGGGACATAGAAATTTTAGTTAGGCTTATATAATTTTGGTTTTCAGGTTAATAAACTGCTGGAGCTTAGCATTCTACCAAATTGAGTTGCAAATGCTTTTCTTTCGAATTTCTTAAAATCATCACCTCAGTTCTAAGCTCAAAACAGGCGAAGGCCAAAAGCATGGTTGCGTGAGAGAGCGGACGTCTCCTTGGGTCTAGAACCCCATCCCTGTCTCGTCTGTCCTCCGCTTCCTCTGGCCCCCTTCTCTGTGCCACTGTTGAACCCACGGATAGTCAGCACAAATCACAACTGGTGCTCCCTCCAGGCATGATCGTTTTCTGTGTCGTCCATGGAACCTTGTGTAAGGCATCGGCTAATTTTCAGTAGAGGCATTTTCTCTGTTGTGAAGAAGGCCACTTGGACAATTCTGTGCACTCAGAATGATGGGGTTATTTGTCCAAGTTGTATTTAATGTCCCAACAATGGACACAATGATTTAAAAATTTAAATTCTGTTTTTATCTCTACAGAAAGGGATTGTCACCAGTGAATTAGAATAGAAAGTGGGAACTATAATACATGACATATCAGAACAAATGAATTAGATTTCTTCTGTTTAGATTTCATGTCTAAACCAGGGAACTTTTCACTTCACTGTAGATGTGACTAGAATCACCTGACTTCAGACATACTCTTTAATGTCTGTGAACCTCAGTTAATCCATATGTAGGAGAAAAGGACTAACTCTCCCCATCTTCTGGGAGAGATAAAAAATAAATTATTTAAAGGGTATTACATGTGCTCAGACTAGGATATACTACCCCTAAAATATATGACTTCCTCTCATCTTCAGTAAATCGATTTTAATCTCTGTTTAATGTCTATGCTTAAATAAAAATGTTATGGTAATAGACATATAACTATAATTATAATTGCAAATTTGTTTTCTTGAGAAACAATCTACTAAACACTATCTACTGTATATATTTGACAATATGTAAATATGTTTTAAAATGGAAAACAAACTACCTTTTTTCATTTTTATACCAATCCCAGTTCCAATTCCCTCCCCTCCTCCCATTTTCTCCACCTTCCTCCCATGCCAACCCCTATCCACTCCACAGAGTGAAATTTTGATGTTTAATTTCTTGAGTTCTTTATACATTTTGGAGATCAGTTCTCTGTCTGATATGGGGTTAATGAAGATCTTTTCCCATTCAGTAGGCTGCCCTTTTGTCTTATTGATGGTGTCTGTCCTTTGCTTTCCAGAAGCTTCTCAGTTTTAGGAGGTCATATTTATTTTTGTTCTCATCTGTCCTCGTGGTGTTACACTTAGGAAGCAGTCTCCTGTTCCCATGCATTGAAGGGTACTTCTACTTTCTCTTCTGTCATGTTCAGTGTGGTAGGTCTTTATATTGATGTCTTTAATTCCTTTGGACTTGAGTTTTGTGCATGGGGATAGATACAGATCTATTTGCATTATTCTAGATGTTGACATCCAGTTATGGCAACATCATTTACTGAAGATGTTTTCTTTTTTCTATTGTATAATATAAGCTTCTTTGTCAAAAATCAGGTGTTTATAGGTGTGTGGATTAATATCCGAGTCTTTTATTCGATTCCATTTGTCAACCTGTCTATTTTTGTGCCAATACCAAGCTATTTTCAATTCTGTAGTTCTAAAATAGAGTTTGATTCCAGGGTTTGTGATGCCTCTGGAAGTTCCTTTATTGTACAAGATTGTTTTGGCTATCCTGGGTTTTTTGTTTTTCTATATGAAGTTGAGTATTGTTCTTTCAAGGTCTGTGAAGAATTGTATTGGGATTTTGATGGGGTTTGCATTGAATCTATAGATTGCTTTTAGTAGGATTGCCAGTTTTATTATGTTGACCCTACCTATTCAAGAACAATATATGAAATATTTTTGTTCTGTTTTGAACACTAAATATCTGTGTCGTGATTTAATAATTATTCAATAGGGAATGGACTATGTGAATGTATGCAAATGATAAGCATTTAAATATGACTAACACATTTATTGAAATCAGATTTTTTTCTCCTGATTATTTTCCCCCTTCTCTTCTACCTGTTCCTTCCACCTCCCCTTCCATCGGGATCCAAGCCTCTCTTTTCATTGCCTTCACTCTCTCTCTCTCCCTCTCTCTTCCCTTTTCTTTCTTTCCTTCTTTGTTTCTGTCTCTCATTAGAAGACAAACAGGCTTCTAAGGGGAAAAAAACCTGACAAGGTGGAATTGGACAAAACAAACCAACAGAAGGAAAATAGCCCAAGAGAAGGTGTAAGAAACAGAGACCTACTCATTCTCTCATTCCCACACTCACTATGGAAACCCACAGAAACACTAAGCTGGGATTCATAATATATACATAAATGAACTGCGGGGGAAGATAGCACAGAATACAGTTGCTGGTCATTAGGTCTTTCAAAAAATCAGCTGTAGATAAAATGTCCTAAAATAACGTCAGTTTTATGTTTCTATTTATTATATAACTGACATATAAACCTTATTTTTATATATAAGTATAATATTTACATATGCATGTATATATGACAAATTTTTTTATTAAGACTACTCTAAGCTATAGTGGTAAAAGGTAGAATACAAATGGCAAACACACACTTATTTCTTAGAAGAACAGAAAACTAGAATAAGAAAAGCAGTCACATGAGTGGTCAAATATCACCTTTGACATTTTAATAAACTGTTGCTTAGATAGAAATATCAAGCTATTATTAATGGCTATTAATGTGTACATGCTTCATGTAATTTTATAGTATCTTATTTTAATATCGGTAATTTTAATGAATTGCAATTGAGGAAAGAAACAATTTTCATTTACTTTATATAACATAATTATGGATTAAATTAACCTCACACTAGTCTTAATTACATTTAGTTTCATTTGGCTGATCAAGCGATTAACACGCTGCTGTATTTTGGAAGTAAAGGAACAAATTATTCAGATCTTTCCTCCAAAAACAATGCACTATAAGGGTGGTCATCACATAAAATTATTTCCTGGAGATTTAATATTTTCTCCTCTTGTTTTTTTTGTTTTGTTGTGGTGGTTTTGGGAGCTGTGTGTGTGTGTGTGTGTGTGTGTGCCTACCATACATTCAGTACAGCTTACACATAGGTATAATGAGGAAGGCTTGCACCTGGGGTCCTCTTACAAGCCACAGCTTAATAAACTCCCCTGAACGCCACCCTTTATCTGCTACATTCAGATTGGTTTCTGTGCATTTCTTTTTTAATTGGAACTAATTTTAGGTTTGCCATTACTTGTGATTAAACAACCTCTTTACCACACATATATTTCCTTCAGTTTATGTATTGTTACCTTAACAACTTTCTTTAGAAGAAAATGATTTGTCAGGAAGGGACCTCCTTTTTACTTCATTAGCTAAGTTATATGTGTAAGGAACATAATTTTAGCACCAATAAAAATATTGGGTTTAATAATAATAGCATTCAGGACCATACAAGTATGACTGCAACTAATCCTTTTCAGCTAATTGAAAATGAGAATGGCTGGCTACAATAAAAGTATATTGTGAATAATCCTAATTAGGATAATGCAAGGGTATTTTAACACAGTTCAGAGCGGTGTATAGTCCAAAAAAAAAAAACAGCTTAGCTAAAGTACAGTCCATTTAGAACTACCTTGGATCCTCTAAGTATCCACAGCCTTCTGATACTGCACACTGCAGAGGAGAGGTCTTGTGAAACATCGGTTCCAGCTATATTTAAAAGAACATAAAAATGTGTGGTAGTTTTATTGTTTTCCAGAAAAACAATTTCTGAGACCCAGACACCATCCATGATAGACTATTCCAGCAGGGTTTAAACAAACTCTCTGAAGGTGCGATTAGATGCTTGCTTTCCAAAGTCATTCCTGGATATGTCTATATATCCATTTGTTCCCTCAATCTGAATAAAGATAGTGGCTTTTGCAGTTTTTCAGTGACATTTCATATTGACACTGATTTGTTAGATGGTATCAATCACATTTGATTACATTCTATCATGTCAAGAAACAGTGATGCATAAGGCATTTTCTCCTTTATATTGAAGGATACAGGATTCCTCATTCATTGGATCTTCTATGTAAATAGTATTTTCATAAAGAGAACTAGAAACAAAAATATCACTAGAATGGTACAAAATTGAAGAAATAAAACGACTGATAATTTAAGTAAGATAAACAATTGTCGATTATTTTGTCTCACATGTATGATAAAAACTTGGAGGTCCACGTGTCTCTAAATCTATTTTCAAAGGAATTATAGTTAGACTTGGAGTGTTTGAAATTAGTGGTCACTAAAGATCAGCTTTTTTGCATTGATTTAGCAAATACTTTGAGGAGTTGTGCTATAGTTACTTCTACTCTTTTGATTTTTATTTTTCAGTAAACTAGTGATTCAAGCTATACTTTATTAAAATGAGGAAGTGCTTGGATAATAAGGGCATAGCAATGATTTTTAGCTGAGAGTGGTGAACCAAAGTGTTCAGTAACATTAATATCTTACTTGAAATGAAAAAATCTAGGACTACTTTTCAGTGAACCATCCCCCAGCAAATGCTATCAGGAAGGTGCTAGAGCTTGAAGGGTTTGGAATTGTTATTCCTTAAAAAGAAGGGGAACATGGTGTGACAGGAGCGTGACTTGTTTCCGTAATAGATTGTTAAAAGAACATGTAAAAGCCTATCATTGTTTGTGTCATTTGGGCATAATTCCAAGGAAGATTTGGTCTTGTCTGGGTGTTATCTGTGTGTGAATACTACTGTGTGATGGGACCTGCTGAGTAGTTCTTGTCTATAAAACAAGAGGATGAAAGCAAACATATAGCTGCAATTAGCAAAGACACCAGTCATATCTGTCATTTATGTTAGTCTCGGGAAGAGGGTTGTCTGGTCTTTTTCTTTTTTTGGCTCTAAAGATGTCCATGCTTTGTCTGTGTTTAGACATGATCAAAAATGGCCTTGCTTTTGTCTTGTGTCATGTTCACAGATGGCCTTGTCTGATATTGATGGTCTGTGAAAAGATCTCTGTTCAACAGGAGAAAACAAACTTTAGTCAAGACACTAGAAGTTTTCAGGAAGTATCAATGTTTCACTGACGGCTCCAGGTCACCAGCTCCTAATGTTGGGTGCTGTTTTTTCCTTTCTGTGTCCGATTTTAATCTTAGCTTATATGTATTCAGGTGCCTACTTTTGCCAAGTAAGAAAAATCCTAAACATTTGTCTCTGCTCACTTTACTGGGACAACTCATGTACACACATGGATTTATTTACTTCTATATTTAATGACTGTTGTAAGCTCTATCTCTCAATCTAGGTCTTTTTCTTTGTTGGCTGCCAGATTGTATCACTGTTGACATGTCTTTGTATTCTATATAGTCTAGTAAGAACCATTCCAGAACTATAAGACTATATTAGATATTTGTATATTAGACGTGTAAGCTTACGGGATGTAGAAATATTTTCATGTCTTTGTGCAAGCATGATGATCATTACACATATCCCAAAGCAAAAAGCTAAATCACTTATAAATTGCATGCTTAAAATGAAATACTCTCATGACAACTTGCCACTTCATCCATTAGTCATCTGTGACTAGAAAATATTTAACGTATCAATATAGCCATGCACATTCCAATTTTCCTGAGTATTAAAGAAAATAAACTGAAAATATAAACTATTTAGAGCCAGATTATTATTGTAAAAGAAGCAATAAAGCAACCATACAACCCATTTCTTTTATTTTATATTCAATTGGAATGTATTCCCCCCCCCAAAAAAAAGCAAATCTAGATGTATGGTGTGGGAAGTTCTTTTCTCTATGTGTTGCTTTTGTGGGTCAATGAATAACGAAACTGCTTTGGGCCTATAGAAGGGCAGAATAGAGCTGGGCGGTAAAAACTGAATACTGGGAGAAAGAAGGTGGAGTCAGTGAGATGCCATGGAACCACCAGAAGAGAAAGATGCAAGCCACCAGCTGTAACCTTGCCAGTAGGCCATGAGCCTCATGGTAATGATATAAAATAATAGAAATGGGTTAATTTAAGACATAAGAGTGGGCTAGAAATATGCATAACCTAATAGACCAACCATTGTTGTAATTAATACAGTTTCTGTGTGATTATTTCAGTTCTGGGCAGCCAGAAACAAACAAGCAGCCTCGTACAAAAGATGTAAATCTCTGGTCATTTTATATAAAACACCAATCATATTTTTGTAAGTTTGAATATTATTAAAATAGTTTAGAAGGTAAGTTCTACTGATGATTTCTTGGTTCTTTTGATTCCAGTGTTTGTAACTTGTGCAAAAAGCCCACTATCTTCATATACAGACTTATATTCTTCAATTCTTCTCCCTCTAAACCATGTTATATAGATGACTAGTGATTTACCAAGTGCCTTGGCGACAGATTATGGGGATTTAAATGAACTCGACAATATATAAGGAGGAAGAGATGAGCTAGACGTATAACCCAGTATTTGATACAAGCAATGGCTCCTGACCAGTGGGTGTTAGCCAATGATAAAAATGCTCAAGGCTGTATAACTGGCCCCGTTCAGGTTTTCTAACTCGTAGTTGCGGTTCTCTTTTCAATACCACATACCAGAGACTGACATTGGTGGTAATGAAATCTTGCTAGTATCTACATGAGTAATAAGAGAACTTACACAATTAGGTATATGAATACATTCTTATGCTTTCTAGCCATACTACACTACTATATTAAGTAATGCAACAAAATAATCTCCACCAGGATTGGAGGAACAATGGCTCTCATACTAAATTTCAAGGAATAATTCTTGAGTGAGATACATTGTGGGAGACTCATACATCAAGAAGGCAAAATGACATTTGGATAAATAACATATTGGTAAGATCAAATTTAGAATAAAACATCACTTGTTTGATGGAGAAGGGCTAATAATTCTTCCCATGCTATGGACTTGTAGGATACTGTTAGAACATTATTACTGAAAATGTCTATATAACATTGACTTTGCTTTCTTCATAATGTCCTGGGATGAGAGTATGTGCTAAATCCTTTTGAGAGCAACATGTAGTCATAAAAAAGAGAGATACCTATAATCAGAGATGCTGGAGATTGTTTTTACCTCACAAATGTTTAAAAAATAGTGCTTTTATATTGAAAATTTATACATATTAAAAGGTGAATGCTGAAAGTTCATGAACTAATTTTGGATAGTGGGAGTTAACATACATGTATGTAGATCTAACATAAAATTATATGATTATTTACACCTAATGTCAGAAGACTTTACTCATCCATGTAATTTGACATGGTTCCAACTTTTCCAGACATTTAAAATCATGCATTTTAGAGTTTCTACATCACATTTGGAACAGTTTTTCCACTATTACTTTGCATGAATAAGTATGTGTTGTGCTTTCTTAATAAATATATGCAAAAGCCCCTTTTCTGAGCTGAAGCTTTTATGACTAAATTCCATAGACAGGGTAATTTAAACCATACTGATTTCTTGAAGTTCTAGAAGATAAGAGATAAAAGCCAGGGTACCAACATGCTTGGTGAAATTCTTCTTCCTGGTTTAGAGCAAAATGTTTTCTTGTATTCTCACATGACACACTGAGAAAATCCTCTCTTACATATTTATCAGGACCTTAGAGGGATAAGGTCCTGATTATTGGTCCACATTCATAAACCATCTTTTCTTTCTTCCTAATGCTATCAGATTGAGAGGGTTAGGATTTCAGCATATGCGTTTTGAGACAACACATCATTTAACCCAAAATCACATTAAATCTTACTTTTGGAGACAAATAATCATTTTGATGCTGTCTTAAGGATCTCTGAGAGAAACACAGAATACTACTGTTGACTTCATATTTCTCCACCGGGACAGATGGGTATAAACTACATCCTTAGAATCATAGAGTCTCAAAGTCAGAACGGGTTGTAGAGCATTTTATTCATTCGGTCACTATCTCAGATTTCCAACTACTATGAAGCTGTCATTTGTCACATCACCCTGGAGTATTTTCCCAATGAAAATGCTCACCTCTCCCAATTGTTTCTCTAACATCACATTCGAGTTTCTACATTGTTTAAGACAACATAGCTTTTCCTTTACCAACCCTCGTCCGCTTCCCATATTTAAAAGTAGATACAGCAATCATGTCATATGATTTATTTCTGTGTTTCCCAGATGGACTCTGTGAAAAATTAACCTCACAAAGTAATATATGGATAACAATCCAGTGGCAGAAACATTCTTACCATTTTACCATTCTATATATTTCTATCAACGAGCCACAGTGAGCATTGTTTGACTGAGAAATGCTGGAAAAACAGTCTTTCTAATTTTTGGTTTTTATAAATCTTTTTTTCACCTCAGAAACTTTTTAAAGTAACATATGCTACAATTTCTTTGAACTGTCACATAGAATTAATCTTGAGAACTGAGGGCCATGTTTTTCTGATATGTCAAATTAAAGGAGGAGGATGGGGCAATAATTGAGTGGGAAAAAAAAACTTTAGGAGCAGCAATGTGGTAAGAAGCAAGAATAAAAGAATTTCTTCAGCATATCATCTTGCCTTTGTTCTCCATTGACCAAGCCCTAGCCTGTGGCTTCATGTCTGCCTGTTTGTTTTAGCCAATGCTGGAGGGCTGCTGTTTCAGATAGGAACGCGAGTCATAGGACATTTGGAGGAGCTCTCAGAAGCCTTAAAACATCATAAATAAGATCAGAACAGTTTCATTTTAAAGAAAGGCGGTGGATAGGGAAGAATTAGCCACAGGGAGTATTACAAGCATTCATCTTCCTTCATTACACTTTAGAGACACGTGGTTCCACGGCATGCAGTTCCTTGCCAGACAGAAATGAGATGGCCCAAACCCTCTATGAATATTTAATAATTACAGATAATTTATTCTCAAGTGGAATTTACTAAAGTAGATCCTAGAAACAATTCTTTTCATTTGGATTGCAAGCCACCCGAGCAATGGAACATCTTATTAAGCCATCCTAAGAAGGAGGGGAAAGTTCTGTTATTTAAGTCATATTTTACAGGTAAATGCTAGGAATTATAGCTTTTAGCTGATGTTTTCTTGTTATGATTTGGTGATATTTGCAACAAGGGTTTAATACTTTTGACCTGTGTTTTATTACTTATCAGTAATTTTATAGCTAACAACCAAACTGAAGCAAAATCTGAGAATGGACACAGTTACAGTGGAATTTACAGAGCACAAGTTCATCTGCCTCTGACAAGCCAATATAAAAATCCCTTTAGTACGTTAAAGGGTCACCCTCAAATCAGGGCTCTCTAGATTCTTTGATTAGGCAATATTTTAAAAATTAAGAGAAAATGTTTCTATAATAGTGTGTTGTTTTCATTGACTGGAAAATAAGGTTTCAGAATTTAGTCTCATATTATTCTTTTTAGAACATTATCCAATACCCTCTATTATGATAATTATTATATTTCTAAATTAAGAAAAATAGAAGGAAAAAGTCTTTTGTTGAAGTGATAAAAAAAAACTCTGAAAACAGAATCAGCAGGATTCCTCAGAATGTAGAACTGATAAAATGGATAGAGTGAGATGTTATCCAACAATGATAATTTATGAAGCATGTGCTTTTAGTATATATTATCTACCTAGGTATGTACGTACCTGCACGCATGCATGCTCACGCTCACCTATAGACACACATATACAGGTTACAACCAGGAATTTGCATGGAAATTTGATGATAGAAAATACTGAATGAAGCCTTTCTTTATTGTATCATTTTACAAAAGAAGTTTATGAGAAATGATTTTATAAAACCCAAAGAAAATCTACCAGGACATCTATCTCTATTTCAGTGCTTTTACATGAAACCAGCAAGTATTGACTAAAAGAAGTTATACAGATGGACACCAAATAATTCATGTGGAATGAGGTAGTACTTTGTGGTTAGAAAATAGCTATGTAAATTTTTCTTAATATAAATCCTGTCCTGTTAGAGCTGCCACTGCAGCTTTGAGGATCCACGTACACAGAATGATTAAGTTTGTCAGGGAGAGATAGAATGTGGGTACAAATCCAGTTCTTTCCCTGAGTAGCTGCTGCAGTTGGGCAATTAAGACGTTCCTCTCCCTGAGCCCTTAACACTGGTCACTTGTAAAACACGAAGCAGGAAACCAATCCATTGGTGTAGTCCTTTTTATCCTATCCCAGAATGTGGTCCTGTGATAGGAATTCAATCAGTCTTACATCTCTTTTCCTTCCTTCCTCTTTCTGTTATTCTCCTTTCATTTTTTTCTTCCTCATCTTTCTATTTTTGTTGTTTAGTTCTCCACTATTTTCATCTCGCTAGAATCACCGTGATTTCAGCTCTTGTCTGAATCACTTTAGTGCAAAGGTGCATGTGCCACATGGAGGTAGCTAAAAGTTGATTTATTGATAACAGTGGTGAATTGAGGGGAAAAATGAAGGTGAGGGACATAATTATTGTGGCAATTGCTAAGTCTTTCTCATGTAATCAACTCTGTACTTAACATGTACAGCCATTCGGTTGAAGGATTCTGTGGAGCCTTTCAGAGATCATGGCCTGGGAACATGGTGGAGATACATAGGCTGTGCTGGCCTCCACACCCCCAGCTCTGTGTCACTGGTATCTCTTCTGGCTACTCTACTGAACACCACATTCACGGGTACCTTGCGTGCTCCCAAGCCACTTCCAGGGTGAGAACCAGAGAAGTTAAGAATTCAATGGCAAAACTTGAAAAAATTATGAGGATTGTGACATTTAAGAATTTCTCCTTTCTGTAGTTTTTAAATGTCAGATAAAATTGGAGTATCTATTAAGTCTAGGATCCTGGCACAGAGTTAGGTCAGTTTTATTTGACTAAAATTGGTTTGTATTTGTAGCAAGTAAGCACCGCACGCCAATGTGACAGTTTCTCTTTCTTTCATCTGTGACTGCATCGTTGCTATAAGACAAAGGGCTCCAATTCCAAAGATAAAGCAATAAATATACAGGCAGGTTTGTTTTGTTGCCTATGTTGGTTTGTCTATCCATGCAATAAAATAGGCAAGAAGCAAACATGTTTGATGCATTGCACATCTGAATGGTTTTATTATTGAGAGTCTTATCAATAAGGCAGAAGCACACCTATTCAGAGGCCTTGGGGTCGTCTTAAATGTTGATACTTAGATTTTCTATAGTAATCAATAAAACTGTAAATTAGCATTCTTGTAAAAGTAAATCCAAAACAGGGAAAAACCCTTACAAGCTATATTTTCTCTTAATTTCCTACTATTACAAAACATGAATTTCCTGAAAGCTATAATGAATATCAAGTTATATATTTGACACATCAGTCCATGTTCAGAGAGAAATTCGGATGTGTAGATAATAACAATTGCTTTAGTTCTTAACTTTTTGGTTTATCTTTTACAGGTACAATTACTGTTAATTTTGTAATTACTTTACCTCCATATTTAAGTCTGGATCATTTTTGTTATTGCTTTTCAGAAGAAATCTCACACTTCTTGAACTACTCTTAAACTCTGGGCTCTTGACCACCAAACAAGTGGCTCTGCCCAGAATTCGAGGGCTAGGATTCTAGACCTCGTCCATCACAAAGAGCCCTCTCACTATGGGATTCTCAATAGGAACAAATCTTTCTTAATCCTATTGCTAAAACATTTTACGCTTCTCATACATTGCTGATTATTTTCTTTTTAATTTTTAATTCTATGTTTTTGTTTGTTTGTTTATCGTATGTGTGTGTGTGCGTGTGTGTATGTGTACTGTGTGCATGTGGATAATAGAAAAAAAACTTTTAGAGGTCCACCCTATCCTTCCACTATGTGAGTCCTGGGGTGTGAATTCAGGTCACCAGGCCAGACTGCAAGTGCTTTTCCTGATGCGTCGTCTCACCAGCCCTATCACTTTATTATTATCTCTCTGTTCTGAAGCCATTATTACCAGACCACTTTTAGAGTTCATGTTTAAATTTCTAGGCAAGTTGTCTTTTGGTTTACCACAGAACTTACACAAATAAGTTGAATGGTCACATATGGGAATGAGGGAATAAAATGGTGATTAGAGATCTATCAATTGAAGGATGACAGTTACCCAGTTACCTGTTCTTTTTACCCTGCCCCATCACACACACACACACACACACACGCACACACACACACACACACTCACAATTGGACTGCCTTTACAAAAACAGAGTCTGAAATTATACAATCAATTTTGAACCCAGAGATCTCTTTTACTACTTGTCTGCATTTGACACATTTAGATGCTGAGGTTCAAAGAAACTGAGTCCTAAAGGTAATGTTAGTCATGTTTTTGAAATATGCAGGTAAATATGTTAAGGAGATCTGGATATATTTTGCAAACACTTTAATGTATAAACACGCACACACACACAAACACACACACACATGAATATATTATTCTGCACCTAGCCTTTTCACGTTACAGTCTGATTTATATAGTAGAGACATTAGCCAGTTGTGTCATTACATTTATTTTTCTGATTATTTTACTTTATTTATTCTCTGAGAATGCCATAAATGCAGATGATGTATTTTGAGCATACCCTCTCCTCAGTCCCTCCTTCCATTTCATTTCTGAACCTACCTTTCCAACCTCATGTACTCATCTTCTCTATTTTTTTATTTTTTAACCAACTGATTTTAATTAGTTCTATCCTATGAGCATGAGTGCATGACTATCTACTGTACCAGAGTAACCCACACCACAAGTCACACCACTAAAGAAAGATGACTCTCCTTGAACCAACAGTCATCAACTGCCAGAAGTTCCTCAACTTGAACTCCTTCAGTAATAAGGCAAGAAATTTGTCTGGGTTGATCATCTTTTCCATGCTTCCTCTTGGTAAGAAAGGGAAGAGCTTCTGCACACAGCACCACAACTATCACTTTTAATGGGCAATTTCTGCTCCTTATATCTGTGATGTGGTTGAGAAATTGAACAATTCTGACATTCTCATGATACAAATATGAAATGAGTTTTTCATGTCTGACCTTCTCTGTACTTAAGAATAAGGTATCTACTGGATCTGGTTTCTCAATACACACTTCCAATACAGAATCTTGTTACATTTATAATACATACAAAATACACATATGACACATCGGTATATATGTGCATTATATATTTATATAATATATGTAACTGTATAGTATATATGTATTATATATAATACATAATATATAATTTATACAATAAATTGAAAATAGATTCAACATACTATGTATCTATCATTAGGTGTATATATGAAAAAGCTTTTTAAAACTTAAATAATAATTTTTTTTACTATAAAGGGTAAAAATTAAGATTTATCTATATGAAATTTAATGTTGAAATATTCATAATATTAGTCTTCAAACTTCTGGATATGACATTTTCATTATACCCATGAACTCTCAAAAGCCTTTGTGTCCCCAACTCTAATGTGGGATTCCCCTCTGTATGCTATGAATCCATATCACAATGCCACATAAGATGAAGGATAATTCTAAAAAATCTTGCAATATATTGCCTTCTGGGAATATGTCTAAAGTTTCTTTAATTATCTTCTCTTGAGTGGTATCTTTATTGGGTCAACTTTAAAATTTCCAGAAGATCGATAGCACTATAAAAATTTACTTTAATTTGAAATAATTTTTCTTGATTATAATTTGATTTTCTTATAGACGCTAAAACTATCTAGAATGTGCACACCTCAGTCAGGATTAAACAACAGACAATTACATCTTTACATTTGGCATGATAGGCATCGCATAGAAATTCATCAGTTGGGTTGGCCTCTCCTGAAGTCATTTTGTTGTAGTGTGTTTTTTTTATTTGTGTTTTAATAAATGAAGTTTGCCTGAATATCAGAGTCCAAAGTTGGCCACACTGGTCAGCCATACCATCCAGGCATTGGTGGCATACACCTTTAATCCTAGCATCCACACTAGTTAGACATAAAGGCCTGGCAGTGGTGGTGTAAGCCTTTAATCCCAGCACTAGAGAGCAATATAAGGTGGGAGGGGACAGGAGCTTAGGGTCACAGTCTGTAGTTTGAGGCTTGTTGGAGAGCATTGCAGTCTGTAGACACTCTGAGGACAAGATCTCCGTTTTGTTTGTCTAAGCCTTGGTACAGGTAGGCACTCTGGTGGTTGGCTGCTGTGCTTTTCTGATCTTCAGGCAAGCTTTACTTATTAAAATACAATTAAAATATCATGATATATTTTAATTATCTTTTATGTTTATCTGTATCTTAATTTCTTTTTTATAGGAGCATTAGTCATGTTTGATTGGTAGTTTCCCCAATTAATTTTGAACTTAATTTTTTTAGAGAATCTAACTTCAAGTAAAGTCACATTTCAAAGATGGTTATGGTTTCCTGAAACTCATGCTAGCCATAGGTATAGCACACACCTTTAATCCCAGTTACTTAGGAGTCAGAGGCAGGCAGAACTCTATGAGTTTGAGGCCAACATAGTCTACATAGTTAATTCCACAACAGAGAGAGATAGATAACAGAGAAACCCTGTCTCAAAAACAAAAAGATGACAGCAGCAAAAATAAATTCATTTTAGCCTCTATTAGTTGATAATTTACTTAATCTGCCTTGCTGGTGTGTGCTCTTGTGTGTCTCCCTTAGTTTTTTTCATATTATTTCTTTAGATTGTGATATTTCATAAATGAAAAGTTCACATTAATGGTATCCATGGTGTTCAGATGTTTCCAGAAGACAGAACAGATGGCTAGTGATTATGATAGTGGCTCATCCATCCTAAGGAACATGCTAAGCCCTGTGCATATACATGAGCCTTCAGTGAAGAATAAACTCAGGCATTACTACATTTATCATTCATTGTTTGCCTTGCTTCAAAATGCTGATATCCATCATTTAAAAATTGTCTCTTGATGCCTAACTAAATGTTAATATTGATTTTTAAGCTAAAGCTTAAAACATCTGGAATATATGCAGATTTCTGTGATCACAGCAAGCATCACAGAACCATTTATTCTCTTAAAGTCACATACAAAGTGAGTGCAGTGTTATTTTGTCTAATTCTGTCTACTTTGTAGTCTTATCTTTTGGTCTTTTAAGCTACACTCAGAACTTAACAGAAAGGGTTAAAATATGCCTTAAAGTATCATGTTGTAAGAACAATTTCTGTGTTCTTATTCTATTCTTTCCTCTTTGATTCATCAGCCCACACAACTAGTACAAATGTCCCTTTTAATTAAAATGGGAAAATATAGTACTTATAAGCTTAGCCTTAACCAGAGCCAAGAAGAAAATCTATAGCTTCCATAATGGGAAATGTTCTATAAACTGGAATAAAAGTGATAAATTGGTAAATACATGGTATAATTATTGGATCCTTTTTATTATTTATATTTTATCAGTGTCAAGAATATACAAGAACTTCCCAAAATATCTGTTGAATAAAATATAAAAAAGTGAATTACTGAAGAATCTTATAGTTTAAAAATATTTGAAATTGATATACCCAGAATCTTTTTATTCTCCATTCAAAAGAATTAGTACCAATATTCTAGATATTTTTCCCAATGAGTAATACATACTGTAATAAAAAATATGTGAGAGAGGGAATGGAACTGGGAATGGATGCTGGCGCTCAGACAGGCATGTGTGCTTGAAATGTGTGGATAGTGTCTGGTGTCATTTTCAGGAGCAGTCCACTGATGTTTTGAGACGGGGTTTCTGGCTAGCCTAGAAATCACTAATCAGGGTTGGCTGTCGTCCTGGCAGCCCCAGGGACCCTCCACTGAGTTCTTCACTTGTGCTGGAATTGTAAGTGTGAGTCAGCAAAGCATACTTTCCAATGTGGCTTCTGAGAATCACTCTTAGGTCCTCAAGTTGGCACTTACCAACCTAACATCTTCCTAACAAGAAACACAATTCTGATGAAGCAGCTGTTTTTGGAGCTAATCCTCAGATGTAGAGGAGAAACTGAACTAGTGTCCACTTACTCTGTTCTCCCAATTCTCTAATCTATTTGAAATTATATTGCTGTCTTTCCTTAAAGATTAGGCCTGTATTTTACCAGCTTTGATCTGTATATTTCTTCTGTAATATGTTAATATTTGTTAATATTTTTGAGTCAGAATTTCCCTTCATTCTGTTTAAAATACAGTTGGATATTTTGACTTTCCATTACATATCAACACAAATGATATTTCCATAATATTGCTAGGTGTTTTATATATATAAACATACATGTGTATATATATATAAATTGTATTATTTGTAATATATATTCCCAAGGAGAAGAAAGAAGTGAAGTAGAATTTGGGTGAAACAGCACCACCTCACTGGCTAGATTAACACTTACTTGATCATAATAGATGAAAATCATCAATGACTATATAATTTTGTTTTATTCTAATGAAAAGATATAGTTTGTTTTCATTCTAATGAAAAGATATAGCTTATTTTCATTCTAATGAAACGATATAGCAATCTAGTTCTATATCTAGCAAAATATTTACTAATTTTTAAATAATGTTTCTACTACAATAGCAAAAGAGAGAAATATTTTGTGTTGATATTTGTACAGGTCAGTGTGGGGGGACAGGGCAGGAGGGCCTTCAAGATGTACTTAGGTTGTAGAGAGGGCTATTGGAGTGAAGTCCCCATGAAAGACACCCAGAGGATCCATCTGCCTTTTCTGTCCGGTAAGTACCAGCGGCTTGATCTTGGTCTTCTCAGACACCAACATTATGAGAAATCTGCTTCAATTTTATTGTAAGCTATTATTTTTACCACCCAGCCTATGCCATTACTGTATTTACAATTACATACCCATCTTTCCCATTTTTAATTCTCAATTGCAGCTTTATTATTGGTGCAACACAAACTATAATTAGCTTAAGGCTAATTATATTTATAATTAGCCCTGAGTGTGACTAGATATACGTTTTATGAAAGTCCCTTTCTTACACTTTATTTCCTGTGTCCATGGTATGCTTTTGGTGATTTAAAATCATATGGAGATTCAGTTTTACATATTGATATTTTCTTTAAAATGTTGGGACTTTTGATGGAGTAACTTTCCACGGTTTCTGTAGAGAGAGTAGCAGAAAGCCACTAGACCCCATTTGATAGGTTCTTCGTCCAAAAAGGAATCGTTTTCTTCCATGCAGCCGTACCACTCCTGTAGTCCTGCTTTATTTTGCTTCTCCTTGTCCCCTCTTTGATGCTCACCTTATCTCTATTTGCTCTCATGATTATTTTACGTGAATCATAGACACAAGGGCTGTGGGGAAAATGACAGGTCATTGTATTCAGACCTCTGTACCCAGTACATGTTATTGCCAGACACTTATATTACTCCCTTTAGAATTATGTTTAATCTCCTTCGGAATGTCTTATTGATGCTTCCTCAATGACCTCTTTGGGTAGCTATTCCATTGCTAAATTGCTCTTGCTTTTAGGACACTTTCTCTTATAAGTAATTTAAACATGCCCTTCTTATCTCACGTAAAACATCCTGAGTCAACTTCCAATGAGTGAAGACCCTCCACTGTATTTCCCTGTCCTTTCTAGTAAAATACCACATGCCACAGGAGGCAAGCCCCCCTTTCAGTATGCTGGCCATTCAGAAAAAAATCTAACTGATGTGTGCCATTCCCTCATCTAAAAATTATTCCAGTTATAATATTGTGTGGTTCTACTATGCCTGCATGTTCATAAAGAAATGTATACATTAATTTCTGTTTCAGTTTGCAATGGTGTGAAACGTCAAATTTTGTGCTTGCATCTATTATTTGTAGGTTTTAACCTTGTAAAATTAAGATAATGTGTATTTTAGAATAGGCTTGTTTATTAAATCCTTTGTAAATTGTTTGAGGGTTTTGTATATCGAAGTTTTGCTTCTAAAGATGTATGTCAGTGTTGTTTTACAGGTAAATATACTCTGTGTGTGTAGAGTTAGATATACTTCATTTTATTTCATTAAAACACATCACTCAAAATATCCTTGATTTATATTTCATACTTGTGAGTTTTTATATTGTTTTCCCCTTTGTTTCTCTTTAGTGTCCTTTACCTTTAAAGACATTTTATTGAATCTTGTCTTATTCTTCTGTAAGTTAGCATTGAATGCTTAATTTTCTTTGTATCTATCTCAAATTCTCACTGATATAATTTTTAAAGAACTTAATACCTTTGAAATATTTTCTAGAAATGAAATGCATGATGGCTTTTGGAGTTCAATGCACAAATTTAAGTGTTTAATTGATAAATACACAGTATATACAGAATTGTATTTTCTGTATTGTTTTCATAACCGACTAATTGATGGAGTATGTCAATGATGGTGGCAAATTGGCTCTCAAACTGAAACAAAAGACAGAGTTTTAACCTCTTAAAAATCACATTTTTTTTATTGACCCAAAAGACATTTATTGGTAAACTCTCTAGGTGATATTGCCTCATATTTAAGAGAAGAGAGCAAAAAATCTCTCTAGGAAACTGACACACTCAGAGGTCAGCTGAACAGATGCATAAGTCAATAAATATGGGAACTCAAATAAGTGGACCTAAAAACAAAACTCACATGATCATCTCAATAGATGCTGAAATCGCCTTTGAAAAGACAACATGGCTTTGAGAGAGTAGGACTAGAACATACCTCAGCATAATAAAGGCTGCCCATGACAAACCCAATTGACTTCTTCTGAAGAAACAGCACCTGCCTCCAGGGATTGTTTTGAGGATTTAAGTGAGGCATCTGAAATTAGTCAGGAGATTTCCAAGAAGAGTTGTGTAAGATTAAGGCTCTAGTACCAAGAATGGTAACTGAGAAAATGTTCCTTTCTAGATTCTTAATATTCACGATTAAATTGGTTACTTTTCTTTCTCCTTATACCATAAACTATTTAGTAGGAACTTTCATCTTTTTTCTAAGGGTAAAAATTGTATACTAGTAATTTCATAGCAGTTTTCTAAACTAGTATCTAGATCTAAACCTCCAACGGAAAAAGTTCATTAAATGGAGCTCACAGGCACCTCACACTCAACCTGTTCAAACTGAAATATCTGTTTTATTGTATTTCTTTCATGGTTATCTCATCCCGACTGGAAGCATCAACTATGCCAGCTTTTTCCCACACTCAACAGGAGAGCATCTTCTGTGATGTTAGAACATATTAAGATTCTCTTCATATTTAAAACGCCAAGAGTGAGATATAGCGTTCTTGTTATTTGAAACTTGAACACACATTGGCTCCTCCCAGTGTGAGTCTGATGGGCATAAACTCAGCAGCCTGTGAAAGGGAAGTTAGCCACAGGGAAGAATTAAGTGGAATGTTCTCACCGTTCCGTTCCGTTTCCTTTCAGCATTTTGTAGCACAGGGCAGCTTTCACATACCTGATTAAGAAGATCTAAATTATAAACAAAATGAACATTTACCATAAAACTCTTCTTGTAATAAATCACAGAGTAAGACAGAGGTTTGTCACTCTACTTTCCAATTATGTAAACTATGCAGTGTGTTCTACCAAATGCAATGTGTTTACCTGATCCGATCCCATGCCTTGGTTGTGTCTGTCCTCTCCTGTTATCTGCATACTGAGAACATAGTCTCACAGTGATCTTCCTGCTGTCCATCTTTCTATGTACACAACTCACTGTCTGCTTTACCTAATAGCTGTCTCTTTGTGTGATGTAGGCAGAGCTTTGTGTCCCAGCAGCCATTTAGCACATAATCACTCAAATACTTAATATTATTGGTAAATGATTGGCCAATAGCTGAGGCTTATTACTAATTAGCTCTTAGATTTTAAGTTAAACCATATTCGTTGTTTACACTCTGAAAACGTGGCGGTAGCACACGGCACATTCATCGTCTTGTTCCTCCACCATTTGGTTGGCAACTCCAAATTCTACCCTTCTTCCTCCCAGTATTCTCTTAGTCTGATTCTCCTAACATTATTCTGTTAAACTATTGGCTAGTTAGCTTCTTTATTAAAGCAATCACAACAAAATATGTTCACAAGTATAAAGGAATATTCCACAGCAGTGTGGTATATGGCTGCTCATGCTCTCCTTACCTTGGTACCATTGTTTCATTTTGTATGTGATACTATAACAAAAATACCTAAAGTAGGTGGCTTAAACAATAAAATTTCTTTCCCTCATAGTTATTTAATCTTGACATTGAAGGTCATGATGGTAGTCTGTTATACTCTGATGAGGAATTTCCTCTTGATCATTGATTTTCTCACTGACTGCTTAAGCAGTCTTTTCTCCATGTTTGTGTGTGTGTGTGTGTGTGTGTGTGTGTGTGTGTATTCTTATGAAGTCACTGTTCTCGTCCTATTAGGACTTCACTCACGATATTTTATTTAGCTTTTATTTTTTATTACTCATCTTCTAAAAGTTATTTCTCTTAATCCAATCAACTTAGTAGTGAGGATTCCACCATTTTAATTTGAAGAATGGAGAGACATGCTTTACCCATGGTCCCCTATGTCTAACCTTATTAATTTTGGGCATCTAACTATAGCATCTAAGTACCTGTATTATGTTACATCAACCTGTCTCCCCTGACTCACTTTGAGCCACACTTGACTTAGCAAGTAGTACTCAATGTACAATGCTTACAAGTTCTCCCAAATAAACTTTGTTATCTTTGGTTTTTCTGCACAGGCTATCTTCATATACACAATACTAAAATATTTCTTCTTCATCCTCACAAACACATATCTGATACCTTCTTCCCCAAGAAACTTACATATGGAGAAGTGAGTGGTCATACATGTCATTACTCTGGAGGTAGGCTAATTAAGGTATGGGAATATCTGCACCTTCAAATCCAGCCTGGGCTGCACATAAGAATTGTCTCAAATACCCACAATTGGGGCACTGGACTGAGCTCCCAAGGTCCATATGAGGAGCAGAAGGAGGGAGAACATAAACAAGGAAGTCAGGACTGTGAGGGGTGTGCTCACCCACTGAGACAGTGGGGCTGATCTAATGAGAGCTCACCAAGGCGAGCTGGACTGGGACTGATGGAGCATGTGGTCAAACTGGACTCTCTGAATGTGGCTGACAATGAGGACTGACTGAGAAGCCAAG
>LOEQ01001015.1:131053-145131 GCA_001685075.1 Bramus lutescens | reverse complement strand
GTCTCAACATCATTCTTTCTAATATTTCAAATATAAGTGCTGCATATTTGGTCTCCATATTTGTGAGACATGTATGCATGTCCACTCTTACTGTTCTCATTAAAGGAAACCAGAAAGAAAACTTTCTCTGACCTGGTGTTATTCTTTCTAAGGAAGTTATTTTTATTCAAATATGGGGAGCTGCAAGATTAGAAATGTGGGTTGACTTTACTGCTTTCTGCCTTGAAGTAAGTGAGAACCAACAAGCCCACTTCCCAGAGAACCTGTCTCTGAAATGTCCTATGAGAGTGAGACATAATTTAATTATGTGTAATTTATAATTTGGGAGCATTTTCTGTTTACTCTTAACTATTTAGCTTTAGATTAATGTTGGTTATAAACTACAGAGCACTTAAGGAATATGCCCAAATGTATTCTTATGTCATTAGATTTTTCTCATGTTCATCTCAATCCAGAACTGTAACTAAAAGTTGCTGTATTACTTTCAGAATATGAACACTGAAAATTAGAATATTTGGATTTATTAGTAAAACCAGTAATCTCTGTAAAATGTGGCCAAGTCTTGTAACTTCTAAAGGTAACAGTTATTTCTGAAACTGAACAACATTCTTCCAAAGTTCCATATTTTCTCTTGTAGGAATGGGATTATTTTATTTCAATTTGTTCATATCATTAATGTGTTCCTGTTTCTCCTCCCCACAGAAACTTTTTTATTATAGTGTATATCTTTTATTTTTATCTTTGAGTTATGTTTATTTCTAAGTTTAACACTTTCTGTTGACAGGAAGTTCCAGCATTTTAAGAATGGCATTCCATTGCCTTCTGGATGGTGTATCTCTAGTGGGAAGTTGCCTGTCATTTCTCCTATTCCTCCCTGTTGTCGTGTGTGCTTTCCTCTGGTTCTTGGGATAGTCATATTATCTTTATTTTTGCCCGTCTGGATGTGGCACACAACTTTATATGTGGTCTTTGCCACATGAGTTTCTTGGATTCCTTCAGTGCATTGACTTATATCCTCAACCAATGAAAAGTTATTTATAGTTGAAGTAAGTTATTGCTTTAAAAGTATTTCATAAGTTATCTTCCAGTTTTATCTTTTATCCTCTGCTCCTAGATTCCAACCCTTTGAACAGGAGCTTAGTGTTTTCCATATGTCACCAGAGCATTGCTCATTCTCTCTCCAGCCTTCCAGATACAACTCCAGATACAATTGTATCCCAGACATAATCTTTTCTGTTACTTTGGACAAAAGAAAAGATAGACATAATGAATAAGCATGTGAGAATCTAAATAAATGAGAGAAAAGTATTATTAAATTTTAGATACACTATAATTGAAATTCTAGTGACTGAATGGAAATTTTTTTACCAAGTAAAGTCACAAATGCATTAGATGCTACAAACAAAAATAACCTTGAACCCATAGAAACTTTTATTCTGAATCCTTGCCTTAATAGAGAAATTTCACTGTGAAGTCAAGTATTCAAATTCCTTGTGAGCAAATACTTTAGTTCAATTTTCATCTCACTCAATAGATTGTTAAATGATCATTTGATATTGTGTGTTTGTGTATGCATATGCATATTTTGCATGCATGATAGTAAGTGTCTAAATTATGTCACTGAAAAGAAGCGAAAAAGCAATGCTGTCATGATTAACTCATTAAATAGCAGTGATTTTACTAGCTAAACAGGTATAACTTATTCATTTGGAAGAGAGCCAAAGTGATTTACTAACTAATAGCATCAACTTTAGTTGGCTACCTCATTATGTTACATTTTTCTATTTATTGGAAATATGTGAATTTTAGAAAAAATTGAAAATATTTGAAAGACAAACTGTCATTAATTTTTTTCAAGCAGAAAGAAAAACATTTTAGTGACAAAAATTAAAAACTGTTCCTTTCAGATAGTGAACCCGAGTATGGATTATCATTTATATTCTTTCCTAAAGGGCAATAAAATAAAATTACATGAAACAAAACAAAACACATATCTGATTCTTCCTGGAAGACTTAACAGTATTTGCATATCATTAAAATCCCTGTTGCTGTTTCTCTCTTAAAGATGATATTTAAATTTGGAGATGTTTTTACTATTTGAAATAACATAATGTAATAGAAACAGTAGGTGCCCTGAAGCCACATCTCTAATACATAAGAATTGTGTCCTCATATGACATTAGTAAGGTAAACTAGGGAAAAAATCAAATCTGTATACATGGTTATAACTTCCTCACAGCGAGACAAGCTGGAAGAAACTCACCAAGCAACTGGGAACAATTAAAACATGAAGACATTGTGCAATAGAGTTAGCACTTTGCAATAAACCTTTTATTTCTGCAGCATTCCTTTTTCTCACTGATTTTAAAAGTTTGTGTGAAACATTGTAAATTGTATTTATGAAATACAAAAGCATGTCCATTATTAGTTATTTGCTGTGTACTTCTCTAATTGGGAAATTACATAATGTAACTGATTCAGAATTTTAATGTTTTTATCCAAGTTTGAAATTAACGACATACTTTGTCCTTTCCCAGTGAATGTTAAGATATAGAGAACTTCATAAGATTTACTTTTAACATTATTTTTTTAGTCACTTACAGTCACTTTTATTTTTTTCCCTTTATTTTGATGTATATATTGGAGTTCTAGTTCGATTGGGGTCCCTGATTTACCCTGTCCTGTTTTCCAGATAATGGCTTTGGTCATGACATATCAACAGGGAAAAGGAATCAAAGTGCTTTTCTTCCCTCCCTCCCTCCCTCCCNAATACAGAACCATCTCATCCTCCCTCCCACTGCCACCTCCTCTCTCCACCAGATCCACTTCGTTCTGTTTCCCTTCAGAAAAGAGCAGGCCTCCCAGGGATATCAACCAAAATTGGCATAACAAGATACAATAAAACTGGATGCAAACCCTCATATCACAGCTGAATGAGGCAACCCATTAGAAGGCAAAGGGTCCCAAGCCTAGGCAAAAGAGTCAGACACCCCTGCTCCCATTGTCAGGAGTCCCACAACAACCCCAAGCTAAACAACCACAACATATGTGCATAGGACCTGGTGCAGATCCATACGGTCTTCCTAATTGTCACTCCAGTCTCTGGGAGCCTCTGTGATCCCTGGTTCATTGATTCCATGGGCAATGTTCTCCTGGTGTCCTTGACTCTTTGGATTCCTAGAGTCCTTCCTTTCCATCTTCCCCAGGGTTTCACAAATTCTGCCTAATGTTTGACTGTGGGTCTCTGCATCTGTTCCCACCACCTGCTGGAGGATGCCTCTCTAATGACTGACTGTTGGACTAGGCACCAATCTATGAGTTAAGCAGAACATCATTAGGATTATATCATTGATGTTTTTTTTTCCAGTTGTGTTTGGTTCTATCCTGGGTTTCTGGGATGTTATACCTCTGGTTTCTGGTCAGCCATGCAGTGTCAACATGGTCTCCTTCTAGTTTCATGGGCCTCAACTTGGAGCAGTCATGGGTTAATCATGCCCACAAATTCTATGCTATCATTACCATAGCACATCTTACAGGCAGGACAGGTTGTCCGATCAAAGACTTTGTGGCCAATCCCAGGCTTTGATGTTCCAGTCCCACACTAGGAGCCTTGCCTGGTTACATAAGATGGCCAAATCATTCTCCTCATTTTCCATTATTGTCCTCACTAAGATCACCCTCATAGATTCCAAGAAGTTTCCACTGCACTAGGTTTCCATAATGACTTTGACCATGACAAGTCATCAGGGGACAAAAGCATTGAGGCACCTTTCTTAGTGGCTCTCTCTTATGCTTCCTTGTATCTAAGCAAAGCTCTTATCTTCCTACTTTTTGAATATTGTTTATTCACCCAATACATTTTCTTCTATATGGCCTCTATTAGGAAATCTTCCCTGACTCATGTTGACCTAAATGTTGTATGATATTAAAAATACTTTTTGTCCACATAATTTAGGTTATATGTCTACATAGAAGCTTATACTTCTAATTAGAAGCATAAAAGCATGGTTCTCTTAGCATGTATGTTGGTTCAAAGTTGTGGAGGTGAAATTGGAATAGATCCTTAACAAGGGAAGTTAACCTCACTTTCCTGCTTGAGTTAATAATTATGCCTGTGTTACTAGAAAAATAAAACAGAAAATGCTAATTTAAAAGCAGGATCATCTTGAGAAATTTTAATAGAGCTATTGTTCTTTATCACAAGTGGGTAAGAAAGGTAAGAAATTCAATGTCGTTTTCATTGTTGGTTAGCTTGAATAAACTAGATTCATTAAACTAAGAAATGTTTGAAATGTCTGACCTTATAGCTTGAATTAAAGATGAAAGTATATTATTGTTGAAGAAATTATACCTTTTCTTTGTTCAGGTTGGAAATTGCACACCTTGGTTCTTGATTTAATGCCCATGAGAGCCACATATATTTCTTGCAGTTTACTCACGGTGTCCCACGTTCCAGTATCTTAATAAGGACCTCCTGGATCTTTATCTAAAATGCTTCCTCTCAGATTTGCCCCAGGAGAGTTTGATTCAATAGGCCTGTGTTAGGACCTTGGACTTACTTGGATCAGTGATCCATGGGAATCTGAAGAATAAACTCTACCATGTCAAGTAAACCAAACATATATCGCGGATCCCACTTATTTGTTTCTCTGAGACAGAAGGTGTTAAAAAGAAGACACTGGTACTTCAGTGTCTTTCATTTTTAAACAAATGGCAATAATCATGATGGGAGAAGTCATCAGCCTGCTGTGAGAAGAGGGAGCAAAATACCTCCATACATTTTGGAGAAGATAAAGCAGTTCAGTTGCTATCAAGTGACCACTCAAACCATATCTATGGCTTTTTGTGATTGCCTTAATTGCATTCCACAAGTCAGTCCCCCGTGACTCATATCATTTCTTGCAGTCTTTTGTGAAACAACCTAATTTCCTTTTCTATGTTACTCCTCATGTTGCCCCAAATTCTCTTCTTTTGCTCCAGAAATACTTTATAAAGAAATATTGCTAGTAACTTTGGATGTATGTGCTATTAATAAAAAGAAGGCAGGCAGTTCAACACTTACCTCCCATGTTGTGGGTGGATGAACCTAATATTAGTAACAAGACTTATCATATTTTACATTATGAAGACAGTTTTGTAAAGAGGCATTACGTGCCTGCAATTCACAGATCAGAAATATATCATGCATGAGAATGCTTTAGCAACTAATGCAAGCATTCAGTGCTCTGAATCTGTTTATCATATAGTCCTGATTGTACTTCCCCATGATTTTATGCATTTAGATTTCTCTATGATTTTCTCACTTTAAAAATTTACTCTCTGTGCCACCATATACAGACATCTTAAAATATTCATTCAAAAGCATAGCCTTAAACCAATATGAAGAGTTGAGTTTAAGATACTTTCAGCCCATTTACTGAATGTTATGGATGTTTAATTGGAAAATGGTTAAGACCATGTCAAGCATGCCTTCTTACTAATGCAATGTGGTCCCCTCATTCCACCTCCCCTCCACCCACTGCACTAAGAGAGAAAAAGTAGAAATGACTTTTAATAAGAAGTTCCTCTTGTCTCCATATTTTGCATTAATTCTGATTAGTGAATACAGCCTTATGGTTCATTTGTATCCAACGCTGTGTTCTGAGGAAGGAGCAATTAGATTTTAACAATGGGATTCCGGTACATAATGGACACTGTACCAGGTATTTAGTTTCAGTATCTTCATTTCTATTCACATCTCTATGTACTGTGTGATTTTTTACTTAATTTAATTTTAGTACCATTATTGTATCTTCTGTTTAATTTTTAATAGCTAGCTATAATTATGCTTTTATTTGGAAGTCATTTAAACCCACTGCATGGTTGTCATGAAATTGTTGGTAATATGTGATTACATTATGCTGTCTTTTGCCAGGACATTCTTGTGACTGAAGCATTATCCTCAGAGATTTTCTTGGCTGAAACTGTAAGTAATTAAAAATGTAAACAAATATTCTCTGTTACACATGCTACAATAATAAATACTTCAGTATAATACAAGTTAATGTCTCCTTGGGGATACAGTTTAATCCGGCTACCACATGTTTTATAAATGGTCAAATAAATGAGTAAACACTTAATATGTTACTCACTATGGCATGTGGATGCCCAGGGCTTTGATGTGCTCTCTCCATGGGTATTTACACACTTCTTAAGCAGCATTATCAATAATCCTTTAGCATTATTTGGTGTTTGTAACAATGCCAGCTATGGAGAAATAAAAATAGAATCAGTCATTACAAATTCCCCAGTGACATCCAGCATATCTTAGTAACTCAGCACAAGGAAAGACTATTCTTTGCTCATAGCTATAACGATCAAAGTTAATATATCCTGTTGGGAAGACTATTTGACAATATGAAACCAAAACTTCAAAGAGTATAACCTTTTATCCATTAATTTGTTTAGTGGAATTATCCTAAGAATCACTGAGGTATACATAACAGAATGTGTGTGATACTTTAATATTTCAAATATCTAAAGCATTATAAAGAATTAGCCTGTTTAATGTATAAGATACATAACATAGAATTTCAAACAGTCTTTAGCGAGCAAGCTATAGAGAAAGAACTAGTGACATTCTGTAACACATCCACATATTATAGATCGGCCCCAGCAGAGTCAATGTAAAACAAGGACAGGTTTGCAGTAATTACTTAGATATTGTATTTAAAAAGATTTTATGGTGCTCATACCAAAATAACAGTAGATTATGAGAGTGGCTTTCATTCGAACCCCACAATAAAACAGCAATTATCAGATAGCTAATTGTGAATGAAGACAGCCATGACAGAGCTCAAGAATATAATTAAAATCCCCCAGCTATACAGTGGAGCAAAACATTGAAAGAGACATATAGACAGATTCACAGGAAGGATTGCTATAGCTGATTTGCAGAGAACTCGGTGAGAGTGTGGGAGAGACTGTTATTTTTTTTTTACCCTTAATGAATGCAAACTCCCAAATCTAACCTTTTGTAGGCCCCTTACTAAGGTGCTATGACTACTTCACACACACACACATGCTCCATACCCTAATTCTATCATCCTTATGTTTGTCCCTGTGCTTACTAACCCCAGAGCCAGAGCATCTTTGGGTTAAATTATGTCTCAGGCCCCAGAAGTGTGGCCACTGTTTATATTCATGCTCCAAAGCAGGCTTTAGAGCTGCTTTGCAGAGCCTGCATGACAGGCAACTGAACCACAGTGTTCTTCCACATGTCTAGAGCAGGATTGGAATTGACTACACATATGCATTCTCTGGAACTCAGCACTGTGGACAGTCCATGGGAGACCATGCCTAGCTCACTGCTAAAGTGGGAGCTCCCACACTCTGGATTCTGAATCCATTGCAGGTTTTTGCCCCACTGTTTCTTTAATTTTTCAAAATTATATATAATTGCATATTTTTCCCATTCCTTTTTCTCCCTCCAAATCTTTCCATAGATCCCTCCTTATTTTATTTCTAATTCAGGTCCTCCTTTCTCACTGTTGTTATATCCATATATATGTATGTATGTATGTGTATATATTTATAAACATAACCTGCTCAATATGTAAAACATTACTCATATGATATGTTTTCAGAGCTGATCATTTGGCATTGAATAACTAATTGCTGGGGAGACTATTTCTCATAATATCAGAATTTTTTAATTGCCTGTAGCTCTTTGTATATGGTTGAGGCCTTGTGGGACAGTCTGATTTTTTTATTTTTCCTAATTCTTACCCCCATACATACAGTCCTCTATAACTACCCATGTTTTATATACTGTACTGACAACAGAGGGAACACGAGTAATATGGACATTACTAATTCTGCTGGCTTTGAGAAGAACCTGTGCTCCGGTCCCTGAGGATCATAAAGTGTCGTACAAACTGCCAAGGGAGAGAAGCAATCACTATGAACCAGAACAATTACAAGCACTGAGAGAGAGCCCATAAATGTGAGATGGAGATGCACCATTAGAAGACAGATATTTCTAAAATATAAGGAGTCCCATCAAAACATAAAAGACTCAGGGGGAGAAAACAGACACTAATAAGTAATCATACAGAAGTTTAAGTAAAAGCACAATAAATAACAGAAAATAACTCCATAGATAAGCTAACAGCAACCGCGAACAAATACAGATGACCAGTGAAGTGTAATATTATTCATTCAACCCAAATTGAGGAAAGAGAAATTTAATTGGTGAAACAAAGAGAATGAAAAATTATGAAAAGTTTGGACAGGAATTAAAGACAGTGCTGCATGAGAAAAGAATGACTGTGAGTATGAAAACACTCCAAGAAGTAAAAGGAAAAAATATCACATTTCTTGAAATTTCTTGAAAAACATCCTATACAAAAGAGAGAAAAGGGAATCATATTTTCTCCAACAAAAAAGAAAATTATAGTTGAACAAACCTTGGAAGTAAAGAAGCAAAAACAGCACCCCAGAATGCTTAAATTTCATAGACGTTCCCACACCTTGACAGTTCAAAAAATTTAAATGATATATGTCAGAAATTTTTAATTTATTTATATGTAAATGGTTTAAATATCCTACTTAAACAACAGGTGTTTGTAGAACAGATATAAAAACTAATAAAACTGCATCCCATTCAAAATTAGCTAATTTTAAACATGGTGATATACTTAGGTTAAAATAAAAGAAAGAAACACAATGTGAGTAGCTGGAACAGAAATAGTTTTATTACTATCTGAATTTTATTTTTAAAATGTATTTAATTATTATGTGTATGAGTGGTTTTTGCCTATATANAATTGCTACTGCAGGTACCCCACAGGTCCGGAGATGATCTGTTAAGTCCTCTAGTACTGAGGTTGCAGATTTTGGGATGCTGGGAACTAAATCCAGATTGTAAGAGCAGCAAGTGCCCTGGACGAATGAGACATCTCTCCAGTCTTCAGACTGACTTTTAATTGGGACAAAAGATTCAGTCCTTCAAGGAAACAGGATTCCTAAATGTGCGAACACAGCTTCAGAACATGTGAAGCAAATAGTGATACCCTTTAAAGGAGGATTAATAAAAAGAACAATGATCTAAAACTGGGTTCCTTATAAATAAGATCACAGCATTCCTTAGAGAACAAAGAGTAGAAACATGAAAGCTAAATCTTAGCAAATACAAAGTGTTCAATAATAATATAAATCAATAGGATAAATTGATATTCATGTTATTTTTCTATGATAACAACAAATACATCCTGTAAGTCACTCAGAAAAGATACACTATATGGTGGCTTAAACAATTGAAATTGATAATCTTTGACCACAGTTCTGTTAGGAATAGCAAAATGAGAAAAAAAGTCTCCAGGCAGGGTGGTGGTGGTGGTGGTGGCGGGCACCTTTAATCCCAGCACTCGGGAGGCAGAGGCAGGTGAATCCCTGTGAGTTTGAAGCCAGCCTGGTCTCCAACAGCTAGTTCCAGGACAGCTAGGACTGCTACACAGGGAGCCATGTTTCGGGGAAAGGAACCCTGACTGATCTCTGGATTGGAGAGCGAGGGGGAGGGGAAGTGNGGAGGGAAATGGGAGGAGGGGAGGAGGTGGAAATTTTTAATAAAAAAGAAAACAAGAAGAAAAAAAAGAAAAGAGAAGAAAAAAAGAAAGAAAAGAAAAAAGTCTCCCAGCTCTTGGAAAAGCCACCACACAATTCTAAGTTCCCCACATAGCAACGGAGAATGCTCAAGGACTAGCAAGTAAGATGTGGAATTTAATGAAAATGAAAACACAATATTTCAATATTCATTGCAAACTAAGCAGTGTGGAGACAGAAATGCATAGCCTATTGTAATGAGCACTCTGTTGCCGTACAAAAGATTTTCCCACCAGCCCAGATTGGAGTATAGCTAAGGTTTATTTATTGGGGAATAAACTTACAGAAAAAGTAGTAGTGATCCGCAGTCCTGTGTGCGCTGGGAACCAAAACTGAATCCAGCAGCCAAGAGGCCCGCACATGCTTTGCGACTGTTATATAGTACACAAGTGTTGGAAGCAGAGAACCCCCAGATCCTGAATTTCTTGTAAACAACGTGTTTTCCCCTGATCTGAGTGCCAAGTGCCTACAGCTGCTCTGAGCACGAAACCCTCAGGAGTTCCAGATGGCAGGGGAACGATTTCCGGTGCGCTTGGCTGGGGTGTGGCTATCCCTATATAAGCTGCCCCTGGACACACTAAAGGGGGCATTCTTGGGGCATTCCTGTTTCAAGGATGACCCATGTCTCTGTATTTTGTGTGTTTCAATCTCCAGCTCCTTGCTCGGTTCACGAATTGTATGGTGGCCCCAAGAGCTCAGACAGGCTTGGTGCGCCACACACAAGACCTCGCCTGAAGTGGGCTGGTATTTTAAAGGCTATTGGCTGAAGGAGTTCCAGCAGCCACACCCTATGCTATCCGCTCCCAGTAGGAAATGAGAGGAGGGCTGTGGAGAGGGCTCAGTGAAAGCACCTGCTAGAAAAGCAAGCGAACCTGAGTTGAAATCCCCATGTAAAAGCTACACATGGCCTCATGTACCTGGTTCCTGAAACTCCAACCATGCAAGGCAGAGATAGGTGAATGATGATTGCTTACTGTCCAACCAGCCTGGAAGAAATACCAAGCTTTGGGTTCAGAAAGAGGTTTTTGTCTCAGAAAATAAAATTAGGTCAATTAGTTAAGGTTGACACCCGAAGTCCTCCTCTTGCATAAACATACATGTATATGACCACCTGCACATGTACATACACACCACGCATACATACACTATATAACTACACATATAGGCATGTAATTAAAAAATAAATGAGATAGAGGAATAAATGCAAACATAAAACAAGAAGGAAAGAAGTAAAACTGTCAAACTCAGAAACGCACAGAGTTTACAACAAAGCAGAGTTACATTACTTGAAAGACTGAGCTTTTTCTGCAAATATGCAGCAAGCCTGATAAAGAAGAAAGAATGAAAATCCAAATAAGCAATGTCTGCTATGAAAATAACATACCCTGTTGTCTGTGGGTAAAATATGAGTGCTGTGGGAGCTCCATCCCAAAGACTTTTAGTGAAATTAACCACTTCCCAAGGAAAGACAACTCCACATCTCACAGATATTTTGTATACGGCACAGATATTTTGAATAACAGTGTACCTATGAATACATTTTAAATGACATTTCTGATGTACTTGAAAGAAAATCTTCTGGTCTTATTAGTTTCACTGGAGAATTTCACGGACCATTTAAAGTAGGACATGCAACTGTTTTCTCACACAAGACATTGTGGGAAAAAAGAAGGGTCCTTTCTCCATTCCTTTTATGCTACTGTAATTCCAAAATCAGATTAAAACAAAACTCCAACTGGTCACCAGGTAGTTAGAGCTTTACTTTCTTTGGCAGCATTATAACAACCTTGAAACAATCTTTTCAGCAAATCTTAGCTCAATATATCATCATAAAATATTGACTGGATGGGAGAACGCACCTTGCCTGAGCAGCACAATGAAGCTGACCCTGTTGAGAAGGTGAGCCAAACCCTAGAACATGAGCATGGGAGACCTCACCCACCACTCATATGCCATATGGCAGCATGGGTGGGGGAAAGATGGCTCCATCAGTGCCTGGGGCAGGTGGGAGAGCTGAGGTCATAAGAGTGGGACAGCTGCTCCTGTCCCAGCTGAAACACTCAAGAGAACAGGCCCTGCACCTCATCTGTGTAGCCAAGAGAACCAGCCCTGTTGGCAGAGGTGTGGATGAGCCAGCCTCGAAGTTGTGAACATGGGAGAACTGTCCCATTACTCGTCTTTCATGTGGTGGTGTGGATGGGAGAGAAATACCCCCTTTATTGCTCACCCCTCACTGCCTGTGACAGACGAAGGACCTAATCCTCCCCCTTACCACTCAGGAAGGCAGGCCTTTTCCTTGCCTGCGCAGTACCATGGAAATGACCTTGTTGACAGAGGCAGGCGCAGGTGAGATAACTCTGAGTGTATGAGAGTAAGATGTCTGGCCCCACCCCACTCATCTACCATGTGGTAGTGAGGGTGAGGGAAAGATGCTCCCCCCCTTGGCCATGCCACCCTTGGTGGGCAATGGAGCTGACTGTCCCCACACTAGCTGCAGCACCTGGGAAAGCTGCCCCTTGCCTGGGCAGCACAATAAAGTCAACCCTGTTGGCACAGGTGTGGGTGATCCAGCCCCAAAATTGTGAGCATGGAAAATCTGTCTCCACTGCTCATCTGTCTTGTGACAGCCTGGGTGGCAGAGAGATGCCCCCCCCCATCCCGCCCATCAATACCTAAAGAAAGTGTGAGAGCTGAACCTGAGATCCTAGGAGCTGGAGAGCTGTCCCTGTCCCCACCACACGCATCCTTTAGGAGAGCAGGCCCTGCCTCCTCTTGTGGGTAGCACAGTAGAGCTGACCCTGAAGGTATAGGTATGGGAGAACTGACCCTGAAGATGTAAAAGCAAGAGAACTGGCCCATCCCTTGATCTTTGGTAAAAGGGGAGAACTCACTAGCAAATGGTAGAGAGTTCACACTGGTGGTGAAGACAGGGGAAAGCTGGTTGGCTGATTAACCCTGTAACTACCCAGGACCAGAACCAGGGTTATGTGTTGACCCACCCTAACATCCACTCATCTTTAATAGGCTGGAGCACAGAGGTAGGAGTGGTGTGGTGTGGACCCAGGTCTTTACAACACAGAGCAGCAACAGGATACCTAGGAAGAACCCCAGTGAGGGCCCAGTGAGGGCCCAGTGAGGGCCAAGTGTTGATGGTAGCAGAGAATAGGGACCTTGAACTAGACCAATGATTCTTTAGGATGAACGCCTGCAAGGAAAAAAAAAATAATGGATAAAGGACTTTACTGCGTGATTAATTGTGCCATACTGCAGCTTCCATGATGAGACTTTCCCTTTCTCTCCTTCCCCCTCCCTTTTTCTCTTATTTTATTTTGTTTTATCCTGGAGTGGGGGGCAGGGAGAGATGGGTGGGATCATGAGTCAAGATGGGAAAGACACAAAGAATAAATAAAAGAAAGTTTAAAATCAAAAAGTCCTTTGGAGAATGTCTAAGGAATGGGATAGCTGAGTCATATGCCTGACCTATTTTACTCTACACTGATTTGCATATGGTAGACTAGCATCTATCCCCACAAGCAGTGACTCAGGGAACCTTTTCACATCCTTCCTAGTGTTTGATCTCTTGATGGTTGGGGTGAGATAAAAATTTTGATGTGATTTTTTTATGTATTTCTCTGATGGCCAATAAAATTTTCAAAGTACCAAAAAACAAATCAGAGGAATTTTTATTAAGATTTCATTGAATCTGGAAATTGCTTTAGATAGGGCAAAGAGATTTTGAATTTTGTGAGTTTTTGATTCTAATGATACATGAGTATGAGAGGGTTTTCCATTCTCTAATGTCTTTCTTTATGTCTTCACTGTTTTAATGTTTTTATCACAGAAATCTTTCACATCCTTGATTAACCTCAAGGTTTTTATTTTTGAAGCAATTGTGGATGGAATTGTTTCCCTTGTTTCTCTCTCACTTATGTTTGTCACTGTTACATAGGAAGGCTACTGATTTTTTTACCTGCCACTTCGCTAAAAGCTTTTTATCAACTATGGAGATTTTCTGGAGGACTCTTACATGAGAACACTAGCATATGATAAAATTTCTCAGTACAGTAGAAACGTGGTTTTGTTATATGAAACTCATTATAAAATATTTACAAACTAATGCAACTCACAAGCTGATTATCAGTGAAAGACTGAATATTTACAATACAAAAATCAGAACAAGAATGTCTACTCTCACTTTTATTAATTCACAAAGTTCTAGAAGTCCTGGTCACTAAAGAAAATAATGTGATGAGATGAAATGCACTCATATTGCAAAACGGGAATTATTTATCAATGACAGTAGAGTTACAATTTAAAAAGTCCAAAGGAATCTACAAAATCCGAGAAACTTCATTGTCTAAGATTGGTCAATAAGATTGCAGGTTGATGTAGGAGGGTCATCTGTCTATGTGTTACTTTCATTAGTTAATAAAGAA
>LOEQ01001015.1:96823-122150 GCA_001685075.1 Bramus lutescens | reverse complement strand
TGATGGAGCATGTGACCAAACTGGACTCTCTGAATGTGGCTAACAATGAGGGCTGACTGAGAAGCCAATGGCACTGGGTTTTGATTCTACTGCATGGACGGGCTTTGCGGGTGCCTAGTCTGTTTGGATGCTCCCTTCCTAGACCTGGAGGGAGGGAGGAGGACCTTGGACTTCCCACAGGGCAGGGAACCCTGACTGCTCTTAGGATTGGAGAGGGAGGGGGAGAGGGGGAAGGGAAGGAAAAGGGGAGGAAGGGAGGAGGTAGAAATTTTTAATAAAAAAGTGCTCCTGGACAGAAAAGAATTTCAGATATATGATAGGACAGATTCAGACACAAAAAACCTCTAAATGAGACACAGTGTGCTTAAAAATTTTACATAGGCTTGGGAGAGAGGAGAAAAAAGTGAAGAGTGTAAATGTAATATAAAAGAGTACAGACAGTCATATATTAAAGGAGTAAAGATATTGAAGTAAATATTAAAATGTAATAGAGTAAAAAACAAATTAGTCATATAAAGATGGAAAATACACAGAGAATCTGGATTATGTATATTATTGTGTTTTCTTTGAATTGTTTGACTATGAAGGAGTTAAGTACAGAGAGACATTTCATTGTATGGGCTGCTAAGATAAACCAACATATATGTTTTAGAGGTATCTTGACTTCAAATTTTGGGTCTAAGGATGTGTTGCTTTGGAAAAGAGGTTGTTCTTCTTTTGTTTCCACAGATGAGAAGCCATGGAATCTTTCAAGACTAATGAGGCTTGATGAACCAAGACCCCCTGAAAGGTCACTGTGAACACCCCCCAAAAAATTACTTCACCCAGCATAAAGCAGGAAACAGTTTGGAGAGAACTATGCCAAAATTCCCTAAGTGATTGTTTATAAATGTTTGCATTCAAAGGGGGATATGTTACAGAGATGAATATTTGCATTGGTATGGATCTTGGTCTATTGATACAAATTTAAGGTCAATTTTGTGATATATAAATACATATATATATATATATACATATATATATTTCTGCTCTTGATTAAGGTATTGTGTGTGGACATGCAGGACCCACAGAAAAATGATTACTAAAGTTGCCTGAAGAAGGTGGGACAGTCCTTCAGTTTTCCTACTTCATGAAAGAGTCTGCCAGACATTCTTCAGAACACAGAAGAATGTGACTGACAAACTGTCAATATAGGTGAAACTGTCTTTGAAATTTCCCTCTTCATGAAAAAATACTATGCCAGATACTATGGGCCTGTAGGTTGAATATAGATGCTCCAATGTTACAGAATAACTTTGGGTGATGGTCCAGTCAGTCAGATGTGTCTGTCAATTCGAGAATTTTAGAAGTTGCTTACAATCTACTTTCTGTTTACATAGGTAATATTATATCCTTTTGGAGTCTTTGATATAGTTGAAGAATATATAGTTTTCCTTAGTTATAATAAAAGATAAAGTAGATATAAATATTGTAACTGTAATTCTTGCTTGATACCTGTCTTGTTATATGTAATTTTACTATGTTAAAGTTAAAACCTTCCTTTTTATTTAGACAGAAAAGGGGAGATGATATGGGAAGTCCTTCTGCATATGTGTTGCTTTTATTGGTTAATGAATAAAAAAAGTCTTTGAGCCTATAGCAAGGCAGAACAGAGCTAGGTGGGGAAAACTATATTGAATACTATGAGAAAGAAGGTGGAGTCAGGAAACACCACATAACCACCAGAGGGGAAAGAAGTGAGCTGCCAGAAGGAACTTTGCTGATAGGTCACAAGCCTCATGGTAAAATATAAATAATGGAAATGGGTTAATACTTGATGTAAGAGCCAGCTAGCAATATGCTTAATTGATTGGCCAAGCAGTGATTTAAATAATATAGTTTTTAAGTGATTATTTTGGTTCTTTTCAGCTGGGAATGAACAAACAGCCTTCCTACTACAATGTATAGATTTCTAAGACACACAAATATAAATATATGCTTTGAAAATATTTCTTTTAGTCT
The DNA here is from genome assembly GCA_001685075.1 of Bramus lutescens. Classification (NCBI taxonomy): domain Eukaryota; kingdom Metazoa; phylum Chordata; class Mammalia; order Rodentia; family Cricetidae; genus Bramus; species Bramus lutescens. The sequence continues at coordinate 120,149 of LOEQ01001015.1, read as the reverse complement.
CTCAACTCATTGTGGCTCCTGATGAACAGCTACAAAGCCTTTTGTTAGAAACTCTCAGTTTCTAAACTCTCTACTTTAAAAAATCCTATCAAGGTTAGTCAAAACAAATCTTTTAAAGAACAAATCCAGAAGATATGAAGTGTATGGTTTAAAATATTATTAATGTCACAATAATCAATACTTTATTTTGGTTTTACAAATAATAGATTATCAGACATAGGAGCAGAGTCAGAGGATCAATCCAGGTGGCAAGATCAGTGAAGGCAGAAAAGCTGTCATTCATATATGATGCTAGATAACCAGGTATCTAAGGACAGCTAAATAAATGACTTTTATACATTTAACTCATACCACGTAGAAAAATAACTGAAATGGATCTTATAACTAAATATCAGGTTTAAAAGTCTGTCAAATTTGCATGGAAAAGCACAGCACAGAAAGAACATTGTTGTCATCTTGAGACTGTCAGAATTCCTAGATGTGCTATAAAAACATTATTATCAGCATGATTGTTACACAACTTGACACACCCTGTAATCTCTTAAAGAGAGGGTCTCAGTAAGGGATGGCTTACACTGGGATGGCTTATGGGCATGCCTGTGGGAATTCTCTTAATTATAATACTTACTGTGGAGACGACCCAGTCCAGTGTGGGTAGTACCACTCCACAGGAAAAAGATCATGACCTGTTTAAGAGTGGAGTCATCGAGCTGACCTGAGCACAAGAAAGCAAGTAAATGAGTGGACTTGCTTGAATTCGTTTCTCTCTACTTTTGATAATGATAGTCATAGCTAGTCAGACCACATATTGTAGCTCCCCACAACCTAAACTACAACCTAAAATTTGAGGCTAAAATAAACTCTTTCTGCCCTAGGTTTCCTGTTGTTAGAATATTGTATCATAGCAAACAAATAAAACTAGAACACCACATAAAGAAAAGCCAAAAGCATATATTAATCACTGACAATGCTAAAACATGATTTTTAAAATGAAAATACAAACTAGAGTCAGGGAGAAAATTTGGCAAGACATATATCTGATAAAGGAATTGTTCAAGAGTACAGAAAAACTATAACATGCCATGAGCATTTGCAAGTAAAGATACATGGACAAAGGGGTTTATTTTGTGATTCACTATGTCACACTACAACTTCCATGATGAGGTGGTTTTCCTTTGATTCCTTTCTTTTTTCTTTTTCTTCTTAAATTTTACTTTTGTGGGGTGGATACACAGGGATGGGAAATGAATAAGATCGAGATGTATGAAGCGAAAGACAGAAAGAATAAAAAAAATACTTACAATTAACTTAAAAGAAAGTATGCAACCTAATTTTGAACAAGGGAAAAATAAAACAGAGAAAACTTATTAATGGCATCAGTTTCTTTATCAGAGGATGCTCAGTTAATTAGCCATTAGAGAAACCCAAAGTAAAGCTGTAAGGATAGAACTCTACACACCAGCTGCGTGGCTCTAATCAGTGACACAAAACATAAAGAGGTGGCAAAGACATGTAGAAACAGATCTTTCTTTGTTGCATTTGGAAAGTAAAATGAACCAGGTCCTTTAAAGAAAACTACAGCAGTCATTAAGAAAGTTAATCATAAACATACTTTATCAATCAGAAATTCCATTCATGGGCTCTATGCAAGAGAATACATTGGAATGCTGTCCTTAACAAAGATGTGTATACAGTTCCTCATGACAATGTTGTTTAGAATAGCCAAAGTAAAGGACTAATCCAAAGGTTATTGACTGGTACAGGGTAAACAAGATGTGATAATATGACACCATGCTGTACTGTTTAGCAATTAAAATGGATGTCTGTTGATACAAAAATGTCAAAACTGTTAATTATACTCCAGAAAACCAGAAAAATGCAAGTTATAACACAGTAATAGGGACTCAAGTTGTATTACTGATTGTCTAGAGCATGGACATTACTACGGGCAGGTCACAGGCACCAGTCACAATTTTTGATTATCAACAGTGTTCTAAGACTGGCTGGTAGTGATATTTGCATATGTTTATAAAAATGTATAAACAGCATTGAATAGTGCATTTATCATGGATGATTGCTATGGTATATAAACCATGTCACTAAAACTATTACATGTAAACACTAATATGATTACTCCAAAATGAATTTAATTAAACAAAGGAAAAATACACAAAGAGAAAATTCCTGAGCCTTTCATTTTTCCTCTTTAAGATCCATATTTGAACAACTACTCATTCAATTTTTATGAGTTGCATACAGTTGGCAAGTGAGTAGCATGCACAGAAATGCTTTATTATTTTAAACAAATTTCATGTTATTTTCTCCAACATGATTTGACACATCGTTTTGAATAGATCCATTTTAGAAACTCAGCTCAGGGTAGTTCTTCCTGCTGCTTCATAGTTCCCCAAGCAGGTGAGGACACAGATGCAGAGCTATCTTTATCAGGGAGCATTTGTGTAGTGCCCACCTGTGCACATGTATATGAAACAGTCAATTTATTCACTTTGAAGTTTACACTTATGAAGGGGAAAAATTCAACAATAGAACTTTCTCACATGGTATTCTTAAATTAGAAGTAAATTAGACAGGGTCTCGACAGAGCTGCGGTCCTGGCAGATGCACAGTGAGAGACGCAGAAGACAAGGAAGTCTCAAGTCAAACCTACTTGGCTGTTTTTATGTGTTACTGGAATCAAGTCTTGTTGGTTTTGTCTTTAATATATTGTTCGTTATTATTCCCTTTCTCTGAGTTAATGAAGACTCTTTTAATTTAAATCAGACCATCTTATACCCCCCCCAGTAAAGAACTATCATACACCTAAAGACATGGAGATAAGCACCCAATGGCACCTAGATTAGTATGAATTTTCCCTGACTTCAGGACACCTATAATCTAAAAGCAATTTGACATATATGAAAGGCATTAGTAAAAACAAAACAAAACAAAAAAAAACCAAAACTAAATGCACTTGATTTGAATACTCTAGTCATTCAACAATGATTTTTAACTTTTCATTCATGTTTTATGACAATGGAACAACATACACACAAAGACGGAGTCATTTCAGTTTTAACACCTCAGTGTAAGAATTTCCCATGGAAGTATGAAGAAAATCAGGGCACGTCGCAAAGGTTTTCTGTAGCTAGGTTAAAATTAGCTCTCTTTGTTCTTTCAAGTTCAGTTAAATTTTTTTGTCTTACATTTTAAAGGAGGACAATCAGAGTTAAGGGCATTACCAAATCCCTACATGTTCCAAGTAGTGCGGGAAGACTGTTGCTACACTCTGTGCCCAGAAGTTCACTAACTAAGCCACCAGTCACATAAAGGAAGGGGACAAAAAGAAAGCCTAAAGAGACCAAGGAGCAAGTGTTCTCTCTGTGATCTTCCTTTCCAATTCAGATGAAAACGGCAAGTGTGATGTGAACCAGATTCCAATCTGATGTCGACAAAATTTCTTTAAATGGTGCCCAGTAGAATAATTGTCAAAAAAGAAACTTATGTTAAGCATCATTAAGCATATATTGTTCTATTTCTAGATTTAAATAGTGTAGCCACTTTATTTAGAGGAGTTATAGCTGTCTCAGGCAGTATCGATGCCTGCTGCTCTCATCTAAGATAGAAAGCAAGGCTAGCACTATTAGCTAGACACTCAGAATCTTTTTTTTAAGTCTTAAACAAAGGGCTATGGAGAAACACACCAACAGGGACTGTAGTGTGGTACCTTTATACTACTTATTAAGTGCAACAATGTTTAAAGCTAAGAAGGAGACAAAAATATACTAATAAAAATGACTTGCATTTTTACACCACATCTTGGGGCAGACTAGAAGTGTTCTACAAAACATTGGCTTATTTCCTCAGTCAACAGGAAGATTTCCTGAAGGATGAAGTCTTTCTGTCCTTATTAATTCATAATTGCTATATTTCTTTCAGACTCAGACCACATATCAGACAGTGGCCTTTCTATATTCTATTTCCTTTTGTCTCTTTCTTTTTGCTCTGTGGATGATAAGGGATACCAAATCAATAGCTGTGTAGAAGCAGCAGATATAACATTCCCAGAGACACTGGAGACAGGGAATAGAAGCAACAATTCATTTTTTCTGTCTCAGTTTAAATTGTATTTATACCACCTGCTATGCCTGTGGGAATGGAATCTCTGGGAGTGTCTTTAGACACAAAGTTTCTCTTTGTGACTTTCCTTTTTCTATTCAGCGTGATAGGATTTTTTTTTTTCTGAGAGAAGTAGCCTATGGCACTTGGCTGAGGAGATGAGACTTCAATGAGATATAGGAGACAAAGAGTGACAAATTAGAATGACAAGGCTGTCTTATAAGATTGTGGTCTAGTGAAATGAAGTATGTCTGGCCCCGTCCATGTAGACAGCGTTATGCTATGTGGTAATAGATTGCAAGACCTGGGCGGCCTGTGTATGTCTTGGAGATAACTGAATTTGTCACCATCAACACTCTTCCAAATTGTATCTTTCCCCAGCTTTCAATAATATGGGTGCGGGCAAGAATTTCTCATATAAGCCAAGTATTTTCAGAGACAAGGTTTTTACTAAAAATATCTATCTTTCGTAGGAACTTGTTGATAATTTAATCACTGCTATGAAATTAATGTAGAAGATGACTTAAAGCAGAAGCAAAGAACAAGAAGAGTGATGGTGGACTTTGCCCCTGTTGCTTCTTGAATGTCTTTCTGCATCCGTTCCCTCACAACCCAGGAGAAGGTTGACTACACACTCGAAGTCCAGTCTTGCCTCATGGACATCTCTAAATCTCTAACTGGGGTGAATCATATGAGGCTGAATTCAACCAACTCTAAATAAAATGATGTATTTTCTTTTTAAAAAATGAACTGCATTCATGTCTACTATGTCAAAGCTTAATTTGCTTAATCCATAACACAGGTTATTGTCAGCAAATGAGAATAGCAAAGAGAACTTTAAGTATACAAAGGAAATTTAGTAGTTTCCAGTATTTTCTTTATTTTCTCTCCCTTGATGTATCACCAAGTGTCATAGCTCTTTACATTTTAATATTTTTCTCTGATAATTGAGAGATTTCCATTAGCCTTTCAGAGAGAATGGATGCAGAATGTATCAATTTTGAAAGCTGACCCTAGTGTCACAAGTATTACCAAGTAAATAAGGAGTTCGTTCCTATTTGTAGGTTTATAGTCTCACGTATAAAAGAATTTTAAAATGGACTGTGTGTGAAGCTTGAGCACAATTTTATTAGAATTCAGAAAAAGCCAAAATCTGTGAACAACAATAAAATGAGGGGGGGGGGTCAGGGCAGCCAACTAAATCTCAGCAACAACCAAGAGAAGAAAAGTGAAAAGAATGAAAACCATGCCTATTGGAGTTACAGTCAAGAACAAGCTCATTACTGGAGCCCAGCAAGCAGATGTAAGGCTCAATGGGGGAGTGGTCTTCAGAGAAATCTTGTGAGAGTCCGGGATGTCAGGGACGTTTTCTTCTGGTTTGGCAAGTATTCAAAACTCCGATAGAAAGGGAGGAAAGGAAGGTGCAGATTTTGAGTTAGAACTCACAACAGTGGAGAGGCTTAGCAGTGAGTATTGTATGGTGGGCACTCTGAGAGCAGATGCCTGCAATTGTTGTAGTTTTTCATTGAGCCCTACGAACATTTTGCCCTCTTTTACTGCCTCGTGTCTCATCTACACTCTCATTTCCTTCTGAAGTAATCCCGGTATTCGAATCATATTTACTTTTAGAATATTGAGTAAATATAAAGGTAATTCTTATCCTATGTCATTCCATAATGATAATTGTGGACAGTCATAATACTCTGTTGTATTGGAGTCAACTAAAGTATATTTATTTTGCATCTTGGAAATATTATTATGAGACTTCTAGAAGATTGAAGACAAAGACAAAGGACAACTCTCTTGAAAAGTCCTGGACGTGCCCTGCTGTGCATGACAATGTGAATTTCTTCTTTTAGGATTACGTATGCATCTGGTTACAGAATTTCCATTCTTTTTCTGGCATTGGCTAATAAAGTAGAGGATGGAGGGCCATGTTAGCACTCACAGCTGTAGAGACGGCATTATTATATTTGGGTCTTTCACTTAGACTGTACCATGTTATATCTTATGAGCATTTCAGATAGTTTCTACATTTCAGAAACCAAGGGTTAATGTGTAGATAACTTGTTCAAACTTTTCGAAAAGGAATGGTGGGAAGCCTACATGTTGTGGGTATCTATAATTCCCCAACATTCTTAAATCTGTTTCATACTCACCTATCAGAATGCGCTTGTACAGTCATTTGGATGTAAAAGAGTTTGATAGGTCACTATTTATTGATTCAAAAACAGAAACAAAAAGGCAGTGTATACTTATTCCTATGAACCAATGAGGCTTTTGCTCATAGTTCCATAATAGGAAGGAATAGAAATTATCTAAGCAAATCCTCACCCTAACTTTTTCAAAAAATAGAAAATTGGTCACTCGTTTTTTTTATTTAGATTGCTAAGTGTGTTAAGTACAAGAAAATTAAGAATCATAAAATATTAGAGAGAAAATTTAAAGACATATGTACAGATAAATATCACTAAACATAGCTTTCTTTGATAAATTTTGTGCTTTTAAATTGCATAATGTTCAACAGATAATTTTTCTTTTCTGACCAATGGAAAGAAAGATGAATTACTTTGACATCAAAGACAATGCTGAATGAATGAGCTCTACAATGGCCATGGTAGGCTCAATAGAAATTGAGATGAATAAACAATTTCAATAAATTGAATTAATTACATTGGGCTTAAGTGTGCAAGCATTTCATTTTCAGAAATTGCACACAATAACTTGCCCATGAAGTGCTGGTGTATAATTGCCTAAAACCAGAGAATAAAGAAGAGGAAAAGCTGAGAACCCATTATGTTCCTGTTAACAGTCTAACTAAACTAATTAACTGCTATTTGAATTTTCACACCTCAATTTCATGATCTTTCTTGCCTAAAACTTCTGAGCCTCAAAAGCAAAAACAAACAAGAAAAAGTACTTGGGAAAAAAAAACCAGTTCTAAAACACCTGCAGAATATTTCATTTTTGTCTACTCTTTCCCCATTTTCATGTGTTTACCCTGATTGACACCATTTCATGCATACACTACACATAAACTCAAGAGCTAATCAGTATTGTGAATACAAATAAAATAATAAAGCCTCTTCTCTTCAGCTATGAGTGTAACCTAGCTGTGATAATCTTATGAACATCTTTACTTTGCTAATGGATATCACAATCCTAGGATATTCAAGGGAAGCTCTATGTGAAGTTTTCTTTAATTTTTGTCTGTACTTGAACAATGAAACTGTTAGAGTTAGTATCCATTTATGGACACACTTTTATATGAAATGGTTTTTACTCAACTATGCTTGATTTTACAGAGAAAACATATACAAGCAGAAAGATTTTAAGTAATATTTCTATAAACAAGAAAGTGACTTCAAGACAACAAACTCAAAACCAAAGTGATTCCACAAATGATGTGAACTCTGCAATATTTGCCCATTAATATTATGCAAATGGCTATTGAATATTGTTTAAACAGATTTTCTTCTGGAATGACAAAATATTTAATTTCTCACACATTTCAGCTAATTATAGTACTGTAAATCTTGAATAAATTTCCAAATCTCACAAGTTTCTTATGATATTAATCCATATGTTTACTGTAACTTTGAAAATATAAAAACATTTCCTTTATCTTTATCTTTAACTAACTCTGTCTTTTAGTCTCTATAATAAAATAAATTGTATTGGAGGCACGATTATTCTCAGGTCTTATTGCACCATTCTTTTCTATAAGTTCTGTAATATATTCTGATACTGAACACTAGTTACAGAAAGACGAGTTTCTGTTATGCTTTGTATAATATGATTTGGATAAATTTCATCTATAAAAAGAAAATATTAATAGCAATAATATTTTCATTTAAAATATATTTAAATTATATTTCTATCATGTGAAAATATAATTAAAATATTCTAATTGCTAGCTATTGTTTTTTAGTAGTTTTTGAAGTTTATGGCATTATAAATATGAGAAGTCCCTGAATATGTTTGAAAACATCTTTCTTGATGTGTTTTTACCTACATTTCATGTATAAAATTAAATCTAGAATTATTAATTAAAGGCACAAATCATATTATAAACTTAGAGATGGAAGAGTTGTAGTCAGTGTCAAATCCATGCCCTGAAGTTTCTTACAATGATCAGGCTCTAATCTCTTCCATTGTTCTCCCTGGTTTACTCTCTGGAGAGATTGTCTGGCTAGTTTCTGCAGTTGACTTCTGACTGAGACATGGCATTGAAGTTCAGCAGGAAGCATTTCCTTACACATCTTTCACTGGTGGTGACACTGGTGAGAACACATAGTTAATGAACTCAAGACACGAAGTTCACGACTGTGTGGACCAATTCTTTTTGTTGTGTTCCAGGGTTAAGAAACACGCTCTACATCACAAATACCTTTCTAATTCACATATGTTCTTGCTCAGGAGAGATCCTCTTGACAGTGTTTGTGAGGATCAAAACAAATCCAAATGTTCCCAGACCTTTCCCCAGATTCCTGCATTTTTCTCTCTTCATTCCTGAGAGAGTACTTACACCTTTGATAACTGAAGAGGATACTCACATGCAGACTCATTGCACGGACTCTACTCTTCCTGTCCTTATGAATAGATTTTGAGGTTTTTAATATCATAAAGATTGCAGAATTTCTCGAATTAAGTTATGATTTTATTAACTCATAAAATTATCATATATTTGGAAGATGTTATAAGGGTTTATTTCATTTTCTTTTAGTCTTTCATCCTTTTATGAAACTATGCTAGTTTATAGCATCTAATATCTTCTCATTTACAAGACATAATATGAAGTCCACTGTATTTATGTGTATATATATGTCTATATACCCATATATATACACCCATATACATATATATAATATTTATACATATCAGTGTCTGCATTTGTCTATGTGTACCACATACATACCTAGTGTGTGAGTAACATGTGTAACACCAGTTCCACGGGATCTGAGTTACTTCTCTGAGAGAAGTGGTTGGATCCCGTGGAACTTGTGTTACAGACATTTATGAACCAGCATGTGGATTCTGGGTAAACATAGGTCTGCAGCAAGAACAAATGGTTCTAAATGCTGAACCATCTCTCCAGACTGAAAATTACATTGTTTTAGAACCTAGATACATTTACATTTAAAATATAACAGGAATATGACCAACAATATGATGGAACATATTTTATATAATTTAGGTATAGACACTCTAGCAAGATTTTATTTGATAAAAATTAATTACCCTTACCTACTAGCATTTATCATTCATTTGGTAATAGTCAATGGCTATTTTTAGAATAAGAGCCTCCATGTGAAGAGTTGGAATAACAGAAGAAGAGCTCACCAATAGCGCATGTATAAGACAAAACAAAACCTTCAAATAGCATTTCAAATGTCGAAGACGACTCAAGCAAGGTTATCCAGACACATTATTCTGGAAACTTCCATGAAATTTTAAAAGTAATATTACAGTTATGTCTTTAACTAAAGCACTGAGATACCTTTGACTTGCAGTTAGCCAGGGCTACATAGAGCAACTCTGGTTCACAAAAACAAATAAATAGAGAAACATGACAAAAAAGAGTCTATTGTGACCCCAAAAGAGACATAGAGAAGAATGTTCATCTATTCTTCCAAAAAAAATGCAAAAGAGAACTGTATTTTACTTTAAATAAAGACTTCAACATATTATATACAAAATATAGAAAGTGAACTAGAAAATTAACATTTGGGTATTGGTATGAGTAAAGAGGTAAAAGTGAATTAAAGTAATAGTATTCCAGCAATACCACTCAATCCTAGTTTTTCTAAAGATGTATTTTTTATTACAATTGATTTTTTATACTGTGAGCTTGTTCCATTTCATTTATAAGAAGACAGATAATATAATATTAACTCTGTAAAATATCTTGTTTGAAATGTGTGCTGCAAATACCTTTAAACTTTAGTCTACAATTCTGCTGCTGTGTACCTATTTCAAACAAATTCTTAGTGAAGTTCCTCGGGAAATATGTATAACTATACTTGTGTCAGAAAAGGAGGTAAGTAGTTATATGGATGCTTACTTGGAAACAGTAAAGAGGAATAGACTAGTAATTCACAGATAAAGAAGAGACCATAAAACTTAAATAAAGAGAAACACACACACACACACACAACCAGCAAAGCTAACATCTATGATTATCTTGCAGTAGATGCTACCTAATACAAGGAGAAAACACGATAAATCTTTAATTTTATTTTCGTCTTCATCTTCATGCATACCTTGCAGGAAAAAGAAGAGAAGAAAAAAAACTAATAGACAGGATGGAGAAGTTAACAAAACAAGAGAGACTTAGCCTTGTGGGGATAAAAGATGATAATGTGTCATGAGCTGAAGAATTTACCTCGCCATTTTGATTTGCCTCACTCTTGTTCACCCGAGGTTATAAAAGGAAAGACACCAAAGCATGAGGAAAGAAAAGGCAAAGGAGAGAAGAGGGAAAAGTGCAAGTCAAGTGTGAATCTCATTCTCTGCAAACTCTTAGGAAATGCCATTTCAGATTGAGTTTAATACAAAAATAAGAGAGCTTGCTTAACATACCTGCAGCATCTTTGTGTTCAGATGGAAAATATGCTCCAAGACATGGTCTGTGCTTGGAGCTCACACACTGCAGGTCCTTAGTCCTCCCAAGTTTCTTTCACATATTCTGAGCACAGGAGACTCAGATTATTTTAATTTAGAAACTTTTTCTGATAAAGCTATTTGTATGATGACATGCCCACATGACTTCGAATACATTCAGTGAACTATTAGAATCTTAAAAGGGTACTTTGCCTATATTGAGCTTGATTAGAAAAAGTACAGCTGATTGCCCTACAGCTAAACTCTTTATTAATCTGTACCAGGCAATTTCTAGTTTTAAATTCATAGGCATTTAGAAAATTAATCCTTCACAGAGAGAGGATAATTCAGATGGTGAACTTAGTAGAAGGAAGGCCTTCTGGGTATTTACTTTGGACACATTATCCCCAGCAGACCTGAATGAAGAGCACTCTGAACCATTTGCTGCAAAATCCTTTCAGCAAGTCAAGTTCAGATGCTGGCCTTCCTAGACATATTGTAAATGAATAAGTCTTACATTTGCATAGTCCTTTGCATTTCAAAATCCTACAGTGCTTTACACTGTACATCTGGGTTACGTGGGCAAGAGTATAAAATCAGAGACTGAAGATGCAAAATAACCTTGATGCTGCTACCTTACTACCAATTACTACCAAATGCACTTGTTCTTCCGCAGCTGTTAGAAACCCTTATTGACAGGATAATTTTTCCGAGAGATGTCAATTGCGACATCAGAAGCATAAGATTATAGGGAAATCTTCTGTTGGCCAGTGATACAGGATCTTCAGGTGAGGAGCTCATGTAGGTTGTCAAGAGTTTCATGATACAAATGTCAGAGGTCAGAACTCAGGCTGGAGCATAAGTACATGAATGAAAACTTTGTTATAGCAGAGAAGACAATGAAATGATTAAACTTCTCTAAAGCAACACTACTGAGTATTCGGCATTTATTTTGCTTTCATTTGGTGAGGATGGGGTGTCCAGGCAGTCTTCTAAACCGACCTCAAACTCCATACACAACCAAGGATAATCTGAACTCCTGATCTTCCCATATCCACCCACCCCCATGTGTTCGGAATACTCGTAACTACCTCCATGTTCAGCTTGTGTACATCATCACTGTAATTGATAAAAGTAAATTTAGAATGCATGACAATATCTGTGTGCATCCACACCCAGGCACTCATCTGAGATGCCACCATTTGATATTTCTTTTCAGTGGTTAGTAAAAGATTCCTTTGGTAACCCAGGCCTAAACAGAGAACGCCAATTATACATTCCATGGGTTTATTTATAACCTACGTATTTAAACTCTCAGAAAACACCACAGTAACACAATTTCATACAAATCCATAAACAAATGTATCTATAGGTATATGCTTATAGCATGAAAGCACAAGTGTAATGGAAATGAATTTAATAAATACACATCATATACCTCTTTATTTTGCGGCTTATCTTCATTTGTCTAAAGAAAAAAAACTTATGTTAGACAATTTTTAAAGCAAAGTTTTGCTTACTATATATCATTTGTCCATGATGAGAAAACATTCTCAGAAAAATTAGCTGATGTTGCATCAACACATTCGAGTTGATTTTTTCTCTTTTCTCTATTTTAATACAGGGCAAATTTGAATTATGAAAGAATCGGTTTGGGGGGCAGATGATTACATTGCTCAGGAGTATGCTGGCAAATTAAAACCATCACCTGATGTAGGGAGAATGTCAAAGTTCATCTGTGTTTTCTTTCTTTTGCAATTTAAGAAAAATATTAGAAGCTAATAATGATTTCCAATATGAGCATATATTAGAGAATGTATCTAATATTAGGTATCAAATAGTATTTTGATACATTTAGGTGACTGAGTGACAGTAGCCAAATACATTTATTAAGATGTAGATGCTATTTGTTTATTAATAGTTTCCTGATGCAGGAATCCTTCCCGAATTGAGGTAAATTTACAGCTGTTTGTATTTATTACATATCCGCTAAACAGGTGAAAACCGAGTATAACTAGCTTAACTCTTTGGCGCTCTTTATTACCAGTACACACATAACTTGATATTTTAGTCTTCATATTTTAATGAATCTTGTAAGGATCCTAGGAAAAGGTCACTTTTAGAAATAGGTACCTACCAAGTCTGTTCCCCATTGGAGGTCAATGCTGACCAGCCTGTGCCACGCTTCCGCTAGATACACTTCTCCAGGCTTCCAGGCTTGCAAACATCTTCAAATAACAAAGTGGATGAGAGAGATGGAGATACTGGGGTGACCAAATTGAGAAGTGTGCAGCACTTTCGTATTTTATTTTTTAATACACAAATTACTGATTTTCTTAGCACGTAGAGACGAGTAAAATGAGCAGTGTAAATGTCTGTTTCCACCTATTATCTGTGACTGCACTACAGAGGCACTGGTCAGTTTGGCTTCATTTGTCCTCCAGACATTGCTGAGATGTGAGGCCAGGCCAATTGGGGTTAAAGCAGGCGGGGAACCAATGCAGCTGGGGATCGTTAGGCGTGATCAAGGGCCAGCAAGGAGAAAACATCAGCTGAAAACAAGGCAGAGCCCTCTTCCAGGGGAGCAGCCGAGCAGTGTGTGTATAGGGACCAGCCTAACCCCATCCAGCGAACGTGGCTGATTTAATTAGATTTTTGTTTAAAATTCCAGAGTAGGAGCAGCCTGGTCAGCTTTGATGCAAAAATTGGCAGGTGAAAACCATTCTTAATTTTCAAAAGGAATATTATTGGAGTGGTTAAGAAACATTAAAAATCTGTCATGATTAAAATAATTGTATTTACATGATACAGCATACAACATTTCTCTTACTGATAAAATATACACACCTAATGTTTCCTTGAAGAACTAATGCATAGATTGTGGACTGTAGTGTTGGGCCCTGCACATCTATGCCGTGTTTAAATTTACTCCGGCTTTGTCTCACATTTTGATTTCTCACAGTGCTTCCTGGTTGAGTTTCCAGATGAATTATTTGCACTCAAATACTTGTCACCAACTCTCTTTGGTGGTCTAAATCAAGTCAAACAAATATTTAGTAATTATTTAAACCAGTCCTTACTTTCAAGGAATGTTTTAATCACACACACACACACACACACACACACACACACACAAACACACACACAAAATGACCCAACAGTAGAGTGAAATGTGAAAGTTATTTGATTTTTTTCCAAAAAGATGCAAAATTCATGACTCAAAAGGTTGTTTTCACAATTTTAATTGTCATATTTATCCAAATATGAAAAAGTGCTTAGTAAAAAAAATCTGTGGAAATTTAAGTGATTGCTTAGCCAATGTAGTACCTTGAGAACCAAGAGTTTTTCAATTGTCTTGGAGCGTACCGATGTGGAAGATGCTGCTTCATAGTGGGACCTTCTAACATGGCTTTGTAATGAACAGCACATGCCCTAGCAGGGTGGGGGTGGGGCGTCAAAACTACATTTTTATTATTATCTCCAAACTATTATTTCCAAGGAAGATAAAAGAACAAACCTGACGTCCTGGAGATCAGGTTACACTTAAAAGTGTCATGAGAATACCATGACAGAGACACAGATGTTTCTATGTCTTTCCACAATGCCAGAAGTTAGTGATAAAGTCACAAGGTACAGTAGCTTCATTCAAATTAATTCTCTGGATAGTCCCACTTTTCTAGATATCCTCAGTACTGGCAAACATAGGTTCTTTTTTGCTTTTGGAGGTGATGAAATTATCATATTCACTTGTAATGCTTCTCTGAATAAGTTTTTGATCATTTGAGAATTTCATACATGAATCCTGTATTTTCACCTCTTCCGTTTCTCCCCCCAGCTCTTTCTATGTCCCTCCTCACTCCCTTTCAAGTCATTGTCTGTTCTATAATTAGTAATGTAACATGTGTACATGTGTATGTGTGCGTGCATGCATACACAAGCTTTAATGAGCCCTGTAGTGTTGTTTTAAACACGGCATATTTAGAAATGACCACTTTGGACTGGATAACCAACGAGAGACCAAGTGCATGTAGAAGACTGAATCTTCCTCCTCAGCAGCAATGGATCCCCTGTGTTTCTTTGCCTACGGATGCGTCTGCATGAAAATGTCCCTCTCCGCATTGGTCTGTTGATTGGTGCGTTAATTATATGGGTTTTGACTAGGTCACCATATCGTTAAAGTTTCCTGGGTATAGCTTCTCTGTCACATCTAGAAGATACTCTCTGGGAACAGGTGTCCTGGTCTTCTGGATCTTACAATTTTTCTAGCTCCCCTTTTCAGTATGTTACCTGAGCCATAGTCGTAGATGTAATTACTGCGCCAGGGTAACCACACTATTTATTATTCTGTGTCATTTGACCTGTTGAGGATCTTTGTAGTAGCCTCTGATTACTAAGGAAAGAATCATCTTGGATGAAAGGTTCAGTCCTTTTTTAATACACTAAGTCCACTTGGTGCTATCAGGATACACATGGGTGTAGGGTCCTCTACTGGATCTCTTGGATGACATAACAAGAAATCCTGCTGTCTACCACAAAACTGCCATCAGTAGTCAATAGAGCCCCAGTTAGTGGCAAGACTTCAGGACCACCTCCCCGCTCCACGCTAGAATTCTGTGTGGTTGGATCTTGCATAGGTCTTGTGTATGCTGTCTCAACCTCTGTGAGCTCATATAGACAGCTTCAACATTGTGGCTGGAAAACACCATTCTGATCACAATTGCTAACATTAACTCTCAGATAAGAAAGCAAATATAGCAGTGTTTGTGGCGAGGAGAGGGAGTTGCAAAATGACTACATATGCATATTCATAAAGATGCATGACATTTCAAAGAGGCCTGTGGAGCCAAAGCTAGAAAACATAAAACTGACAAGTTGTGTTTGAGGTGATGAAATAAGTAACCCAGCTAAGTTCTTGTGGAGAAGCCACAGTAAGCCAGGCTGCTACCAGTTCACAGGTTACAATAGATATGCATACTAAAGTTTAGCTGCCTAGGTGAAAGAGCAAGATGGATCCCAAATAACATGGTGGAAGATAGATGAGCACTGCTTCCAGACTGGTGAATAGCACATCAGCGTAAGGCAATTTGGGCACACATTATCTACAAGCAGCAGCACAGCTAGGCTTCAGGGTTCATCCTCTTTAAGAGTCATGATTGTCTGAAAAACTCTGTCTGTCCTCTCTCTGTCTCTCTCATGCATACACACACTAGATAGTTAGACAATAGGTGGGTAGAGCCATCAACATAACATTGCTATGTGTCTTCATCTTCATGTGATCTAATTGAAGGAGTTATACTTTACTCAGTGTGGTGTATACAATAAGTTTTTGGTCCTAGTTTTCTTGCTACTATTTTAATATGTCCACTCACTCCAATAAATATATAGGATTACACACTTTCTGCTCCCTAAAATGTTCTTTATCAAACTGCATCCCATTGGTGGTATTAAACAGATACTGGTGCTCATGGTATACAGTCAGGCATGTAATCATCCTCTAGCTTAGAGATGAGTGAAATGCTGCTTGGAACGGAGATTCTCAAGGCAAAGCACACTAAGATGAAACTTTATTTTTGCATAACCTAAAGCATCTTAGGACAGGGCTTGGGATGGTTCTCAACATACAATGGTAAATTAATAGAAAATAATTTGAGGATGGCTTTCCATGAAGCCCTGGCAGTTTCACCTACTCTAGAATTTGACTGCTGAGCATAAACTAGTGCCTTTCTAAGACGATAGATTGACTGCCAGTAGCAGCATCACTTAAGAGCTTAACACAATGTCTTTTATCCCACCCTAGGTCTGTTGTATCAGGAATCCTGGACTTAAGGGCTCAAAAGTATGTTTTGGAAAGCTATGTATGTGATTCTGACTTATATTAGGGTTTTAGAAACATTTCTGTCTCTGGGGCATTGAGTATGCTCCATAATCTTAAAATCTGTTGTATGTCTATTGGATCAATGCTTCCATTGCTCCATTCTCGTGGTATCTGGGTGACATCACTCAAACTTCAGTCATCAGACCAACTGGAGGAAATGGTGAGGATTTCTTCAAACAGGATGCTAGAAAACTCGACTACGTTTAACTTGCTGACAGTAAGAGCAAGCACTGGGTTAAGTACACCTGCAAAGAAGAAGAGTTCTGCATACAGTGGAGATGGACACAAAGCCTTTTGCCAAAAGACCTTGACATAGTGTTGAGCAAACTGTTTAAAAGATACTTTCCTAGGAAGTGTAAATAAGAAGAACAATGCTTTCTGGTGTTCAGGTGTACACACTTCCTTCAATACAATGGCAGTCAGTGCTGAGTTCTGGGAGAGAAAACACTATTCTTAGTCTTGCTTATTTTCTTTGAGAAGGAAAGAGCAAGAGGCTGCATAAGACTTTACATAAACTTTGTGAAGTCCTGACACTAGTACTTCATCCTGTTCAAGGACAAGGAAGTGAAAAATGACATTATACTGAAATAAGTAAGCTACAGATTAACTATGATGATCTTAGAGTTAGGTTAGTAACACACATGTACTTAGGCATATATGCATCGATGTCCATAGTTTAAATTTTTAAATAAGTCCTGGCAATGACATTCTTCCAGAAGGGAGTTTCCAGGACATGATTGATAGAGATGAATTTTATGATAAATGGTGAAAAACTAGAAGAATCCTGGTATGAGATTATTTTATTAAATCCTTGACTTTTGAAAGAGCAGAACATTTTTGTCTTATGCAATCAATCAGGTAAATATGGAACCTTAAACCCGAGTTCTTCATCTTTAAAATAAAATACGATTTCAAATGGTTAGATTTATGAACTTACATTCTTTACTTACAAGAATTAACACGAGGGAAGACACATGTCAGTTCAGAAAGGAATTTCACTGTGTTCACAATTATCATCACATTGTTTTATTAATATTTGTACATCTGTTAAGTAACGTTTCCAACACAACTTTATAAATCCATTACATAGATAAATGTTTTGATTATCTTTTATTGTTTATTTTTCATCTTTGGGGATTCATTACATTGAATATACCTTTCAAGCCATAATCTACAGCTTAATTAAGCCTTGCAGTTATAAATTTTGAGGCAACATATTAAGAGAGAAGTTATTGCTTTTGGGGGTACAATATTACTAATGAATGTTTTGCTCTCCAGCATCTCCGCTGGTATCAAATTCTAAATCTAACCAAAGGAAGCTGTCTTTGATTTCACTATTCAGAGATCATAAGTCAACTTTTTATGTACTACAAGCTTCTTAGGAATAAAATCCAAACCCATTGATGGCTGAGTAAATTTCACAGCTTGTAGAAAAGACACATATCATTGTAATGTGTGAAATTTTAATCAAAAAAATGTTATGAAGGAGGAAGGTAAACTGACTGCTATAATTAATGTGTTCTGACACAGAGATTTAGCCAGCACGTTTCCAGACTGTGCTGATCTCTGTTAACTGTTCCATTGCTTAAAGCCTGTCAGTGCTGGAGGAGCTAGTGTATGGAGTAGGGGGCGGTTAGCACAAGACACGTTTTCCTGAAGATTCAGTTTTATCATGCTTGAAATGTACAGTCACCTTTTCCTTGGATTTACCATTAATATTTAGTTAGATTGCATGGATGTTTGCTGATAGGGCATACATCTTCCCTTTATAAAGAAGTGTCATATGAAATTAAACTGTATATACACTGTATTGGGATGCACCAACCTAAATTCCATATCTATGCTACACAACTACTATTTAATGTGTTAAAGATCAGCATGATTTTATTGAGATAATGAATAAGTTATAAACTTTCCTCTGGCAGCACATGATAATAAAATATTCTCACATGATGACATAATTAAATAATACTTGCTTGGTCTCACAAAAACAATGCACTGCCCCATTTAGAAAACAATCTCCGCTTTGTCCCAGGATGTTTTCAGTGTATTCATAATTGGGAAGTAACATCCAGTTCATGGACAAATTTTAAAATGCTGTTGAATGCTTCCTAAAAGAACTGCCATGCCAGACAGCAGTTTCGCTAGTGTCTGTATATTTCAAAGACACTCTTCCGGAAATTATTGCAGATTTGGTTCCTGACTCTGCTGTGTCAATCTCCTGCTGAGATCTACTGCAGAGTCTCTCAGAACACTGCCAGTGCGGTTGTGCAGTAGACAAAAGACATACCTGAAAGGGGAAGACAGATATGCCACTTAAATTAAATAGGAAATGAATTGGCCGGCAAGTTGGCATGTCTGCTGAGACAAATCATGGACAACATGTCTCTCAACAACAAAACTTATTTGTTTTCTCTTGCCAACAGATTCATCACTGCCCAGGCAAAACAGGCAAAATACATTAGTGTCATGGTAAACTGATAAAGAGAAGTGCCTCCATCTAGCATCCTCAATGGCGAAAGTCTTAGGGCAGTATTGATCTGTGTTATATAAATCTTGTTTTCTGTCTGCAGAAGTGAATCAGGAATGACCCGTAAGGTTAACAAACATTGTAATGTCTTTCAGCTGGGGCAGATGCCTGTGAGCTATACACATTGTATTTGGTCAAGTTCCATCTTGTCATTTTACCGCCAAGAAGCTTAACTAATTGCTGGCAATCATAAGAGTGTTTGACAGAAGGATATAATTCCTACAGGTTTTGCCCCCTCTTCCCACCCCTTTCTTTCTATTTTTCTCACCACCTCCCTTAGGACTTAACAAGCAAGTACTCAAAGCCAAGCTGTGGAAAACAATCAACACTGAATTAGTCAGCAGGAGTCTTCACTTCCTTGAAAGTTTATGTAATTGGCATGCCCTGCTCTTGCACTGCCAAGAACAGACCTGATTAAGCTGATGCCCTTTGTATCAGTAAGTTTGACAAAGATGTCCTCCAATCCTTTTGAGTTACTTGTCAGCATATGAACATAGCATAATTTTCTTGTTTCCTTGAGGAGTCAGAGCTAAACATGTATCCTGTGGGCTGATGAAATAACAATACTCATTCAACTAAAGCTAGACAAGGCCAAAATTTGGGGAAAAGGGGGGAAGAAAGAATGCTAGTCATCAAAAATAATAAATATCAACAGTTTATGGGGGGAAAAGACTTATTAGGGAAAGTAAAATTAACCATAAAAACCATCTTTAGTTTCAAGCACGGAACACATAAGGCAATGGTGATTTCAGTCTCACCTCATTTCTTTTGGCCAGTATGCTTTTGGCAGGTGTAATGTCTGTGTTACACACACACACACACACACACACACGTGCCATATATACATAACCAGTATTTCTGCAGTCTTAGACAACTTTTATCATTAAAACTCTATTTGATATTTTCCAGCTTTCAAATTTTGTCTGCTAAAATCCCTGATATGGCTGTGGGGAATGAGTCCTTCCCTTCCTTGGAAAATCTGCCATTACAGAGAAAAACAGGGGCCGGGTGTTAGAAAGCTTAAAGCTCTGGCATCTTGTTTACATTTGTTCTCACTAGTGTCCCCTTGTCATAACCCTAAATCAAATTAGAGGTTTGAACTTGGCTTAGATTATTAAACTAAAAGAGAGCAGTTGCTGAGGGTTCAGTCCACACATCTATGACGTCATAATTGATAATATAATGGTAAGATTCAGGGAACTGATGGCGTTTCTTCCCCCCCACCCCACACCTTTTGTCATAGAAAGGTCAAGCTCGTTTTCGACATTTTTATGTATGTCATTCTCAATATAGCAACAGAATCTCTTATGGCAAACAATGTAAGTAAATGTCTTCACGATGCTCCTAGTCACCTGATCAAAAGGCAACGTTGAAAAACACTCCTAATGACTGTCTCTTATGCATGAGTGCACCTACTAATGAGCTGCCAGAAAAGGCTTTGTAAAGCTTTGCAAGACGGAGCAGGAATGTGAGAATCAGGGAAAGAACTTCCCTGCTGTGATCCCTGCCTTTCTAACAGGGAGCCTGGACTTGGAGCAGTTAATGAGCAGGCTGCAGAGAGTGCCCAAGCCAACGCAGTCTGGAGACAATTCGCCGGTCCGCTCTCAGATCCACGGTATGATGTATGACAGTAAGACACTCAACAGTAGCTTTTCTTTAAATAATTTAGGTATTTATTGATTTCCCCTCTCTATCCCTGTATCCTTCCTTAGCCCCTGCATTTTATTTTCTTTTGGTGATTTCTCGCATTGTCAGGGAATAGAAAGGGATAAAAATTCTTCTATCATCTGATTCTGCCACACACATATGCAAGATTAATACCATTATGTCACATCACAGCAATGTGGAATAGTTAATTAATTTTTATGTAGGGAAGAGAAATATGTGGCTTTTGAAGGGGATGTTTACAAAATGCAGCTGTTGATATGAATAGCTTTGTAAAAGCCAACATGTGGCTTATTTAAATTAAATTTAGTATGTAGCATGTAACTTGTTATTTAAAACAATGTAACTGGCATAAGTTAAAGACTTTCACCCCCTAGCAATGCCTTGTTCAACATCTTTACCCATAGGCAATACCAGCAGGATGTCTGTAGAGAACCCTTACTTAACTTGGTTTGTAGAAATTCCTTGCCAATGAATGAAATAGTTAACGGCAGGGTACCTTTAAAGTTCAGTGCTAAGCTGTTCACATTACACATTTTGATGTCATGCTTCTTTTGAGTTTTCCTTGAGGCAATTTTACTAGTTAATGTTTTTTAGTCAAACAAAATTACAGAATACACACTGTGTAATTTTATCAATTTGCAATGCCACAGTCATCCTCAAAAGAGAATCCACATCTCCATCCATTAATTACAATCCTCTCTATCTGCTGGCCTCCCAGGAGGAAGCCTGTGTGGTTCACGTGGGCTATTGCTATCTGCTACTTCCAGTTGCCAGTGCTCCTATTTTCCACAGCTCACCCTTGCTTTTTCCCTGGTTGATCCAGCATACCACGGGAAATCGCCTGCTCCATGACAACTGGGGAGATCAGAATGCTG
Source organism: Bramus lutescens (assembly GCA_001685075.1). Lineage (NCBI taxonomy): Eukaryota > Metazoa > Chordata > Mammalia > Rodentia > Cricetidae > Bramus > Bramus lutescens. The sequence goes on along the minus strand of LOEQ01001015.1, from coordinate 98,482 downwards.
TGGGCCTCGGCAGCCCCTTTTATCCAAGTATCTCCAAAAAGCTTCATAAAAATCTAGTTTTTAATCCTCTGGATATCCTTGTGAGATAGGTATTAGCCTGACTTCACTGACAGAGCCAAATAACTAATAATAATAACAATAATAGCATCTGCCTGCTTCTCAGTCCCAGAACCTATCTTGGGATTGAATGTGGTACCGAAGAACTTGAATTCTGAAGCCAGTCCTAATCATTTGAACGGTTGGAAAAGGGTTTCCTGAATGAAAATCAAAGGGGTACAAAGAAAAGAGATGCATAGAATCGTGTAGTTTGGTTTGTTTGTTTTGGATTTGGTTTTAGTTTTGGTTTTCTTGTTATGCTCAATAAAAAACTAGACAAAAGTAATATCATCTCTCATTCTAAGAGAAAAATGTTTTATAGTGGTCTTGATTGAAGATTTTTTGTCTCTATGGTAACTTTACATTCTCAAAATTGTACTACGTTTTAATTCTGCTTGGTAAATCATTTGATAAAGATCAGTAGGAAATGGTGATAAATTAAGGGCGGCTTTTCCAACAAACTTCATCTCTATTGAGAGCTGCTGAAGACTTGAAACGTTTCTACTTTCAAGAAATCAACATTCTAAGCTGAAAGAAACATCAGCTAATGTAAGGAGCAAGTCGTATGCATGGCATGTATACAGCCACCCATCAACAGGAATAAATCTTGTTGAACGTTTCTAGGAAAAACGCCAGTAAATAGATATTCACTTCGGATATGGCACGAAGCGCTGACCAAAGGGATGGGTCCACCCAAGAGTACCTTGGTGAACCAATGAGTTCATCGTTCTTACCTGCAAGAGCATGGGTGAGGGGTTAATTACAGAAATGTGTCGTGCTACATAACCCTAGAGTCCCACAACAATCTCTGGAAGGCTACGAGACGACTACTTCTTTCTTTGGTTGGCCTTCTGGAATCTGGAGAGTATTGCACCATTTGTCGATGGGACACAGTTACATGCAGCGAGTGTGGGTGAGTGAGAGCAACGGAAACTGCAGGAGAGAATCAAATGATCTTTTCCACCACTTGTTTCTGTGACGAAATGCCAAAAGGCCCAAGCTGAAGGGGTGCCCTCTAGGGAATTACAACTGCTTTGTTGAAAATGGTAATGATTACTTAAGGCTGACAACAATACTCAAAAGGAGCAACACATTGAAGGAAAAAGTCCTCTTGTTTATTTCCACCCAACAAAAATATAAGTCTTCAGTTTAAAAGTGCTTTCTTCGGGCTGGAGAGATGACTTAGGCTGCTAGGTTTCAAAGAACCCCAGTATGATTCCCAACAGCTCACAACTGCCTATATAACACTAGTACCAGGAGTGCTAATGCTCCTGTCTGGACTCCATGGGCATTTGCACACACATGACATATAAATGCTTAAAAAGTAATTTTTGGAAGACAACGCTTTCCACCTTTAATCCTAGCACTTGGGAGGTAGAGGGAGATGGATCTCTGAGTTCTCAAGGACAGCCTGGTCTACGGAGTGATTACCAGGGCAGCCAGAACTGTGACATAGGGAATAGGGAAACCCTGTCTAGAAAAAAACAAAAGAAGCAGAAGCAACAACAAAAGAAGAAGCAGAAGAAGAAGAAGAAGAAGAAGAAGAAGAAGAAGAAGAAGAAG
>LOEQ01001015.1:86449-96792 GCA_001685075.1 Bramus lutescens | reverse complement strand
AAGAAGAAGAAGAAGAAGAAGAAGAAGAAGAAGAAGAAGAAGAAGAAGAAGAAGAAGGTGGTGAAGGAGAAGGTGAAGGAGAAGGAGAAGAATGCAATATTTTTATATTAAGAAGTAACCTTGAAATACCATGCAAGCTCCTCTATATTAATGGATACTGAAGACCCGGGTTCAGTAGACGTCATGTGAGCTTAGTTTTGTATATGTTTCCTAGCATTTTATCCCCTGCAAAAGGATGCTTTAATGTGAGGCTACACCTCTCTTTTTATTTGTTGTCTGGCGCTCAGGCTTAAGCCCCTGGAGGGTAGCCAAGCACTCCTCCCACTGAGCTGTAGTTCCAGCACTAACGTTTTATCACTTATCCTTAGCTTCCTAACCAAGTACACAGAATGTTCTGTTTAATTTTCTCTCATATTAGATCTGTGCTGTTCCTCGATACCCTGTGAACTAAATATCTAAACACGTAAATAATCACCTACTAAATTAATTAGGAAATCTGTTTTTTTTTTTTAAAAAAAAAACTGCCTTTCTTTTCTTTGTTTTCCTTGGACTCTGGGCTTGTAGCAAGTCTAAGTGTATCAAATGTTCCCGGGACCTCAAAGAGATGAGACACATTCTTTAAGCAAAGGAACTTTCTGATAGGAAACTCTGCTGTTGGAAGGAGAGGCTCACTCTAGTTTACTGAGATCTTATTATTGACTAGTTCCTCACTTTCCATTTAGATGTTTAGATTTCTTACTTCTGTCAGTAAAATATTTAAGCATAAATACTCAAAATAATTTCATTTACATATGAATTTTATAAGATATGTAATTACATTAATATTTACTTGAAAATGCACAGATGTATAATATTGAGAATGATATTATAGAAGACATATTAATATATTGTTTATTTTTAGGGAGGCAGATATGTTGCATGTGCTAGTGAGGTCTACTGTAATAATTTAAAAGTTCTGTTCAAATGGGTGTAATTTCTTATTTTTACTAATCTTGGTTAAGATGGGGCATACTAGCATACTTCTTTTATCCCAGAATTCAGGAAGAGAACAGGAAATTAAAGGTCACCCTTTCCTAAGTTCTAAGTCAGCTTGAACTACGTGTCACTCTTTCTCAATTAACAAACAATGACAACAATAACAAAAACAAACCAAACGAGCAAATGAAATTTCTGGGCAATAATTTGGTACAATTCTAACAGCTGATTATGGATTCTGATTGCTCAGGACTTGGTATTAATTGTTGTCACAGCTGCAAATAATATCTCACATTTTTTTCTGAAAGACATGCATGCATGAAATATTCATGCTTTTATAATTCTAAAAAGTATTCAAATAATTTTATGCAAATATTGGTAGTTACTTTCTTTCAGTATTTAGTGCCTTAAAGCAGTGGTTTCATGTTTTTATTAATTTTTCTTACTTTTAATTTATTGTTTGAGAATTTCATACATGAATGTAATGTGGTTAAAATAGCTTCATATTACTAAGTAATTTATTTAGTATATTTTCATTTTTATAACATACACAAAGATGAATCTTTATGGAATGTCCATTCCTTTGTACACAGATGCTAAGAATGGAGTTGCATGATTTGGGAGATGGGGTAGGATCTGGGAGATTTTGAAGAAGGGTAATGAATACTGACTAAATACATTGTGTACAATTTTCCACAAACAAATAAAAATATTATTAAAAACAAATTAATTAGTATTTCCTGTCTTTCTATAATATATATGTGTATATATAAAGATTTTATTTTCCTGTGTTTTTGTGTGTTAAACAGGATTTTATTAGTCTTGTTCTTCTAAATTACTAGGAAGAGTCTATTTTTAAGCACATTACTTTTATAAAAGTTATCCCTCTTGTTTAAATCTTACACTCAGATCACTGAAGCTGGTTGTGTTTGCTGAAGACAAACCACTGTGCAAATTCATGTGTAGCAACAGCATTATGACACGCAAGTCTTCTCTGAGGATGGCTCTCCTGGGATCCATAGCAATGCCAGCCTCTCCCAGGAATCTTCCTAAAGCATAACTTCTTTCTGGTTAGTATATTAAGATGATTTCCATTACAAGCTCTGATATTTTTCTATATCTTAGTGTTGTGGCTTGTCCATTTTAGAGACCATCATTCCAGCCAGCAATAGGATGGTGTGGCAAATGACTGAGAAACACTTAAAAAACAAAACAAAACAAAAAAAAAAGTTCAGCATCCTTAACCAGGAAAATGCAAATTAAAACCAGCTTGCGATTTCATCTTACTCGAGTCAGAATTCCAAGATTAATAAAACATGACAGAAGATGATGACAAGGATGTGAGGAAAAGGGAACACTTATTCCTTGTTGCTGGGAGGGTAAACCGGTAAAGTCACTGTGGAAATCAGTGTGGAGATTCCACAAAAAGCTGAAAATAGGTGTACAACAAGACTCTTCTATGCCGCCTTTGAGTACATACCCTAAGGACTGTGCATCTTACTGTGGTGACACTGGCTTCCTCGTGTTCATTGCTGCTCTATTCCCAATAGCCACAAGCTGGAAACAGCTTAGATGTCTATCAACTAATTAAGGGGTAATGAAAATGCAGTACATTTATATGATGAAGCCTTGTATAGCTGTTAAAAGAAATGAAATTATGAAATCTGAGGGTAAATGGATGGAGCCACAAACAATCCCCCGGAGCGTCACATACCAGAACCAGAAGAGTAAACTTCGCGTGATTTCCTTATATGTGGATGTTAACTTTTAAACTTTTGATATGTGTGTTTCGTTTAAGACATCCACCGTCAGGTGGAATGTTATAAAGGAATTGAGGGAAGGAGGGAATCTTCCAAGGAATGGGAAACAGAATTTAGTGATACAAAGGGATAAAGAGGAGCTCAGAAGCCTGGTTAAAGTAGGTGGGGGTAGGAGGGCAGGGTAAAGGAGGACAGCTAACAGTACAGGCCTTTGAAAACCCAAAGGAAAACTTACTTTTGTAGATGTTACCATACAGTCTATGTGTGTGTGCAGGCTGTCTCTAAGCACGTGTATACTGTATGCGGCTTCACCATTCTATGCTATATAGAAAAGGAAATTTGTATGCTAAAGTTGAGGCTGCAAGTTACCAATGATTATCTGTAGCAGGCCTTTCCTTTTGAACCACCAACCAGATCACAAATCATGACAGGGAGACTTCTTATTAGTAATAAATGCTCAGACTTAGTTTAGCTCTTTTCTTGCTAGCTCTCATAACTTGACCCATTTCTCTTCATCTACATTTGCCTCAGGGCTTTTTAACCCCCANCAGCTGCCTGGATTCTGGCACCAGGCATCGCCCCCTCTTTCTCTCTCATTCTCTCTTCTCCAGTTCCTATTCTCGATGACTGCCAACCCTTCCCATCCCTCTCCTGCCTTTCTATTGCTCATTCGGATTTTCATTAGACCAATCAGGTGCCTTAAACGGGCAGGGTGAACTAGATACTACACATCTTTACATAATTAAACAAAGACAGCATAAGCAATTGTAAACACATCCTTACATCATTAAACAAGCAGCAGAAATAAATATGGCACACCTTTACACAGGGAGAGCAATATTCCATAACATAAACAAATATAACACATCTTTGAAGAGTTAATATTCCACAGCAATTATTAGTATCATGTGACAGGGTTGTTGCAGACTCTAGAATATCTCGAAAGTGGCCACTTCCTATTTGTAGCTCGCCTCGGTTTGTCTCTATGTGCATGTGGCTGTTGTATACATCATTTTACATATTTTATTTTAAAATATAAAATTTCATGGAGGTAAAAATGAGCTTTCCAATTACCTGTCACTTCTATACCTAGTATGATGGTGTTCACGTCCTATCCTGTTGTGTTCCTCCACAACACGCCATAACAGGCTTCACATTTTATTTCTAAACTGTGCGGTCGTAAAACTCCTCCTTTGGATTTCCAGTAAAGAGAATTAAACATTACACACATTTGTGTCTTGCTTATCAATTCCTCCAATACTCATTTTTTTTGTCTAGTGTCTTCATAAACACCACCTTAATATTTTCTTGATTAATGACTTTGATAGTATATCTAATTTTTTCTGGTAAATTTTATTGTTATTTATTCTGTGTAGCAATATTTATACCATATTGTATATTATATAACATAATTAATATATTAATAAATTACTTTTATTGTATACATCAATATGTGATTTATTATATATCACATATCATATATACTGTTTAACATAGAACTACTTTGTATGTGGATTAGCTCTGATAATTTGTAGAAAACAATATTTGAAATGTTAATTTTGAGAATTTCCTAAACACAGAGAAAGCTTGTAGCCATGGATTCTGTAAAATAGCCAGTGCACATTTTTTTTTAGCCAGTTGTACAGTCCTTAATAGCAGAAGTTGAGTACTTACCTTACACTTCTTATCCCTCATGCTTCAAGGCTGTGACCTTCTTGAGCAGCCAGAGTAAGAAATAAAAATAGGGGTGTCTGTGCTGTATTCCACAGAATATGTGGTGGAATTTGAGAGAGAATTTTACGAGAGAAAATATTTCTTAGTAAGATTAGCTGTACATTGCATCCTTTTTACTTTCTACAAAAGAAGTTTTTTCTTTTTCTTTCTTAACTTTTTAGAACAAAACTTTATTTTCAATTTTTAGAAACAATGATATGTGTAAAAGAATGACTAGACGAGGTTTATATCGCTAGGTCTTTACATGAGTCGCAGTGTGTGCTCCTCTTTTCACTCCACACCTCAGCCTTAACCAGCACACTTCATCTGACTCAGTTTACAATGCTTGCTTACTCTTCAGCTGCCTTTCTCTTCACTCTGCTGGCCTGAGACAGCCCCTGGTGGAAGCGCTCCTCCGAGGAAACCAATAATACAACACAGTCCGTTTCTCTTTTTCAAGGAAAGGCTGTCACCATTCCGCTTGGTCTTGTCTTCAGAAGCATTTTAGCCTATGATAAATGTGGATGTAACCATCACCAGTTCTTAGTGGGTTATCATGAAATCTCAACTAAAACATCCGCACCATCCATTGGAATTAGACAGAAGAAGGTACTGTGTGTTCTCATCTTTGCAAGCCCTGTCTTTAGAGTTCTTGGAAATTTTCATCTATTAATAAAAAGCCTTACCTTGAAGGCTACTTAAACAAATCATTGGGATATCTGCCCATTTCCAGGAATTGGGCAGGTAGCCTACAATCCCACAAACTCCAGATTTGCTGTGCTGTAATAGTCTATCAGTGCTATTCATTTACATTACGGCCTTCTTGTTGTGATATCTTTTTGGCTTCTGGGAAAAAATTTAAGTCAATTACTTAATCCATGATGCCTATATTCATGAATGTCTGATTCATTGAACATGCTCACGAAATAAATAATTTTAAAGCTTTAAGCTTTAAAAGTTATGGATCTATGAAATTTTCATCCAAACACAGTAGATCTATGAATGATATAATTTGATCAACACAGCACCTACCATCTCATAACATCTTTTTATAAACCATAAAATGATGATTTAATATTAAATAATAGTTTGTATGAATTATAGCTTAAATTTTCTCCTTTTGATTCAAATATAGTAACAGTTGCAATATTAGTGCATTTATTAAATTAATATAAAGCATCAGTGTATAAAATTTTAAGGTATTTCTCTATGATTTAAAATTATGAGAAAATCTTAGGCTTGTGGTAAAATTTACATTTGTAAAATCTTGAAATGATATATATTTGAAATTCTTGTGAAATAATTCTATAATTTTTGGTAATTTTTTAAATAATTTTCAATATGTTACCATCTAACACATGCCAAAATGATTAATAAAAGTTGAAATAAGCCAATAATTTCATTAAGTTAAGTGAAATAGGAAGTAGGTGGCCCAAAAGGTGAAATGGGAAAGCCTCTTTCATGTTGTCATTCCACTCATAAATAATGTCATTAGAGCTGGGTCCTCCGTGTTTGTAGGAGACCACACTCTCTCATTGAGAACTTCCCAACTCTGCTCTCCTTGTGCTAAGAGGCCCAATTTCACTAATACCACGTTGGCATCAATAATAAAGTATACATATTCTACAGAATCTAAGCTCTAAGGAGGCCTGTGAAACAGTTGGTGTGTTTCTTAAAGTAGTTTCCACCAAATTAATTTAAATTGGCTCTGGAGTGAGCACTGAAAACTTGCTTAAAGACCATAAGAGAAAGGTAATTATAAACAGCAGAGCAGCCGGCTTAGGGGAGCTGTCTGGTGGGGTGCTTGGTGTGTATCCAAGTTTTCTCTAACAACTTTATTAATTATCTGTAAGAAAAAATAAACAGCATGTTAATTAAATTTGGGGCTGATAATAATTGGGACATGTTGCCAACTTTATTGCGAAACTAAAACCAGACAGGATATAAAAAATGAGAAAATAAATAATGGAAACAAAAAGGAGAAAGGGGCTGTATGTGGTCAGAAACACACACACAAAAATATATGAATGAAACACTAAGTAACACAGAGGGAAAGAGAAGGATGAGTCTAAACAATAAATCAAGGAAAAGAAGACGTTGGAAAGAGGGCATAAAGATTTACAAGGTAGTTAGTATTTTAACAAATAAATAATGTAACCTTGAACATGACAGCAAATGCAACTAGCCATCTGGAATGATTTCACATCTTAAATATATGCATCATCAATAAATTTTAAAACTGAAAGAAGCCTAGCACAAAAGACGTGAAGTCTTGCTGGTTGAGATTTGAATTCAATGTAACAAGAGAGGTGATGGTGTTCCTTAAAGGACTGGGTCATGGTTATGTTTTCATTATTTGGGGTCCTTATCTACAGATATTGTATATGACAACTGACTATTTTTAAGGCAAATGTATCTACAATTTTTTAAGACTGAATGTTATTTTCTTTTTTAAAATTTGTTTTTATTCATTGGTAATTTGATACTTTTTTAATAATTCATTTAAGTGTCTCCACCACATACAGCCCACTTTAAGTCCTCAAACACCTCCCGCAACGTCCTTCTCCCAACTACGTCATGACCTCACCTCTTTTTCACCTCTGGTTTCACAATATGATAATATCCTTAAGACCAAAGATACTAGCTTAAGAATCCTTGTAATTCCCAGTGTCTAGAGTCATAACTGATGTCTTGTGGATGTACATGTAAAGTTAACTGTTTGAGGACGTGCCACATGGTGATGCAGAAACATGTCTTATTACTTCACAGTTCTGATATTATGCAGAACATCACCTCTCTGAGATTTAGTATTTTTCATCCCTAAACATAGGGAAGACAGTACTGCTTCTGCTACATAAAACTAGGGTCTGGTCCAAAAATATCTAGTTCTTCCCTTCTTTTTGCCATTTTTTTTTGTCAAGGGAATCTCAATAAAGAAATATATAATGGTGCCAGGCAGTGGTAGCATATGCCTCTAATCTCTGTACTTGGGAGGCAGAAACGGGTGAATCTTTGAGTTTTTGCCTACAGAGCAAGTTCCAGACTGCAAGCAAGGAGTACTCAGAAAAAAACTTTTCTCAAAAATCACTAAGTGCACACACACATACACACACACATGTGCGATATGTACACAAATTAATTAAAATAAATAAAGAATCTATGTATTTTTTCCTTTTTTGAATCAATTCATCAATAAAGTGATTTAAAGTATATATGAACATAAATATTTTAAAGAATAGATGGCTCTACAAAATATAGATTTAATCATATTAGATATTATATGACTAAAGTGGACAGTTAGTAATTATATTCATATATATAATTGTTCAGCTTTCTTCTGAAATTTATACAAATCCTATAGTCTACATGTTTCATAAGTATATGATAAATGACTTATCTTGACTTCTCAGAATAATGATATGTGAAAAGATCTTGTGATTTATGTTTTTGGGAATTTTAAGACAATTATTACTTAGCACACTCTCTGGCCACTCCATAAAAATACACAGGGCCATAAAATAGCTCCCTACAAAGGATGTGATCCTGAACTTCTCAAAATTAAAAGTGAAAGTAGTTACAATAATCATAATTTCCAATTTTATGTAGTTAAGTGGTTTTACACACAAAAATAGCCTTCCAAATGACATAACTATAATGTGCTAATTGTAGCATAACGTGTTATTACATTATGCAACATAATTTCATGGATATTATGTATGTATTTTAGAAACTCGTGTACTTACAGTTATTAGAAGATACTCAATTTTTTAAAGCCTTTATTCTTCTTAACCCTATTACTTAATGTAATCCTTGAGTGACTCCTCTGCCTTGAATAAAAGGCCTCTATATGGATTATATAACTTATTTTTTTAACAGTTTAACTTACAGCTTTCCAACTTCTTCATTACCATGTTTTGCATTTTCAACTGAATGTTTAGATTATTACGAGTATTATCTTAAAGGGATCCAAAAGTCAAAAAGTAATTTTGATCTCAAGGGCCTAGTTTATGACGAAAAGAATTTGCTTTTAAATATTGGTTATCAAAGATATAAATGTTAATATGTATGGATACATTTGGATATTTCTTTAATCCTCCATAGCTCAAAACATGGAGTGTTTTCATAATTTGTTCTAATCTTACTGTTTCTCAAATACTTCATATGTGAATGCTGTGCTTGCTAAGTACAAGTGTTTTGAGTAACTGCTCACAGAGTGCTTAGGAGAACAGATTTTAGCTTAAAAGGGACATGGATTCAAGTTACAGAACTCAAATTCCTGTAATGGAAGAATCATTAATTGCTAATAAACTCGATGTTTTAACCAACAGTAAAATAAATTTACTTACTTTAAACAAAATTACTTTTTTGAATTCACTGAAATAATATAGCTAAATTAAATAGCATATTATAGCTATTCAAAATAGGGGAAGATTTAATATTTTCCTAATTAATGATTCCATGTATCAGCTGGTCATTTTATAAAGGAAAAAATAGATCAATAAATATATGAACAATAAGCTGAGACTATTACTTACTCAGGTCAGCTGAGACCCTCGTCTTGGAAGAAACGCCATCTAGCAATATGACATCAATAAAACCTAGCAAACAACTATCTAGCGGAAAAGTTTAGATCTCAAACGATCTCCAAATGCTCATTTATTAAGAGCTTGATCCCAGAGTGGTAATACTGGGCACTGATGGATGCTTTGGGGGGCGAGGTCTTGCGAGAGATGTGTAGGGCTTAGCAGTATGCCCTGTAGTTGATGTGAGCCCCCCCTTTTCTCTTTTGTTTTTCAGCTGATGTGAGCCCCCCCCTTTTCTCTTTTGTTTTTCAGCTATGAGCTGAGAGCAATGGTATTCTGCCATGAGATCGACCATCAGGTTCTCTACAGGGCCAAAACAATGCTTCTATCCCAAAGCTAAGCCCACATTGTCTTTTTTTTCTCCTTTATAACTTAAACATTGCAATTATTTTACTATGGTAGGTGCGAAATGAAAACAATATACCATTCACTTCAATACAAGGCAATGCACAAATTACCACAACTAATTTAGAAGCAAATTTGGACACATTGAAAAGAGGACATAAATGAACTCTTGAGGAGAATTGGGAACCTCTTTAAGGTCTGAATTTAGCTTAGTAAAGATTGAATAACTAGGCATGATTAGGAAAGATTTTAAAGCTGGAGGAAATAATGATCAAGTTCCTCAAAAGCATTAAAATTATTAAATGTTTCAAAGTCAAAATTTCTATTTCTCTGCAATTGAGAGGTGTTAGATTCAGGAAACGGTGAAAGCAATGAAACATAAGGACGCTGATGTGTTCACAATTATTTTTCCAGGAAATTAGGGAATGGCCGATGATCTTCTAAATAGCACAAATCATTTCAAAACTATATTGTTGCCTTTTTTATGCATGCTGAAATTTTTTTTTTGGAAATCGTGGTAGAGTTGCAGGTTCCGTTCTCAGACCACAGATCCTACCCTCTAGTATTTGTTGCTGATTTGGATATTAATTGCAACAATGAAGGAAAAGCATTGGTGAAGGACACATAGAAAGAAGACTGACAAGGACCAGGCTGTTTGGCCTGGTTAGTTAGAAGAATGAAGGAGGATTTCCCATGCACGCACTTCTTTGTTTCTGGAATCCTAGAAGAATGCCAAAGATAATTTCCAGTGGATGAGCGTTGTGAACGCTACACCCTGTGCAACAGAGTAGAGAGGGAGCATTAGTAGAAAATAACATTGTTTATAAAGTCAGCCAACTGGTATCTTATGTTAGAGTGCTCCCTCTTTATAAACTAGATGGCTGTCATGTATTCGGATTCTAAAATACAGTGGTAAGAAAAATGGATCTGCCGGGCGGAGGTGGCGCAAGCCTTTAATCCCAGCACT
>LOEQ01001015.1:75816-86334 GCA_001685075.1 Bramus lutescens | reverse complement strand
AAAAAAAAAAAGGATCTTTACCATGTGTTGTGTGTTGTTTGCACAAGGGAACATCATAGAAGGTGCACAGGGAAGACTCAACTACAACTACATCTTTATTCATGGAGATATTTTCTCTTAAATGATAAAGTTAAGAGCAAGTAACTTAGGTCAGTGGATGAAGAAACTTGATGCCAAGCCTAAAAACCTAAATTTGATCCCTGGGACCTATATAGTGGAAAGAGAGAAACAGCTCCCAAATGCTGTCTTCTTAACACCTAATGTGAACACCCACCCCCCCCCGCTCCCTACACAAACTAAAGTAATAACACTTTCTGAAGAGATAGTAATTTACTTGTATCATACATATGAGTTTAGATTTTATATAAATCAACTACCTCTTAAATTTTTATTTTAATCATTCTTGAAAGCAAGTTTTTATTACAATAATAATTTTTTCATTTGTTGGAAAGTTAAAACCATAAGCAATTTGTGGGGGAGCATCCTTATTTTATCTTGGTTTTATATATCAATCCCTTAGGAAGTTGTCACTTAGAAAGAGAAGATTTATTCATGCCACAGTCTGAGAAAATATCAGAATGCTTCTATGTGGTTTTCAGCTCTTGGAGTGCACCTGCATCCTCTGGCCCTTTCTATTCACATGTCTTCTTAGCTAATAAAGAGTATTTACATTCTTTCAAAGGAAATTAGTTCAAAGAAAAGTGTTAAATGAACTGTTTATGGAAAAGTGTTATTTTGCTATTTTTTTTGACAATTTTATCCCATTGTTTTGACCGCTCTTCTCTTTGTATTCTTCCTGGAAGATGTTGACCATGTATACAATAAATGTTCTTAAAGTTTCTTTTTTTCTGATAAAAGTTTACCAAATATAACATTAAATAGAACTTTTAAAACATGTAAATCATTTCACAATTTTCTTCAAAAATACCTTAAGATGTCAGATCACCTGAGCAGCAGTTAATTTGTTCTCACCATCTGTCCTACTCTTTCAACAAATGTGCATCTTAGATTCCAAGTTTTATGGTATGTTTTCTGAACAACGATGCTACTATGTAGCTTCTACTTGTAATGTGGAGCTGAATCAGGCGCATAGACCAAAGCACATTGACTAAGAGAAAGAACATTAGTTCAAGTCCAAGAAAATTCAATTTGTTTTAACTAGAACAACTTTCAATATATTAAACTTAGAAATTGAGATAGGTGATGCTCAAGCAATCATTTACTTAATTGCATAAATGAGGACAGATAGTTTTTCCACATGTGAAGAACAGGCAGATAAATTTAATTTTGAGTAAGTGTCTTGTTATGTGCGTTTGCTGGTTGGTCTCAAGCACATGGCTTCTGTTTCGCCTACTGCTTCAGCTCCCAGATAGCTGGAGCTATGCTAGTGCACTCAGTGAAACTAACAGAATAATCTAGGTTATATTTCCCTCTACATTCCATTTCTATTTTTTTTCTACTTATAAGATTAGATCCTGTACTCCATGCAGGTACAATCATCAAAAATTCAAAAATAGATGACCTGTCTATGAGTTATTCCTGTCCTCCTTCCCTGTGTTCACCACAGATTGCATGATAGAAAAGTTCAGACACTTTGCTTTCTAAATCTTTTGTGCAAAGCATGTGTCTATATGGCTCAATCTGGCCAGTTAAAAAAACTGGCTTAGGGAATATCTGTCAGGATTCTTGTGAAAAAAAATCTTTATTTTTGCTAAAGAAATGGTCATTAATTCGGCAGTTTTACATGGGGCCTTCTATTCCCACCTTTGGGTGGAACTGTATATGAAGTTCAGTTGTAGTAGCCATATGTGCTCAAAATTTAGCGGGTGTAAAACATGTTAAGATATTAAAGCAAAACTATACATGATTTTGGGTTCTTGATAGTGGCATTTATTTTATGAATCCAGTTTGGGAAAGTCTAACTATGGACCTGACACTCAGCTAGTAACAAATGCTAAGGCCTAGTTAAGAAAAGCAGTGTCTGTCAAAAACCTTGCAACTCAAAGTCACCCTTAGCATCATGTAGTAGTTCTATGAGTGATGACATCCAACGACCACCGGAGACCTAGACAAACTTGATCCCAGAAAACTATGTAAGATATTTGTATTAAAATTAAAATTAGTATTAAAATTTAAAACCACTGTTAAAGTTTTTGAGAGTTGAGCATGCTATTGCTTTCAATAGAAACTCAAGAGTAAGACTGCTCAAGTTCTTCACACTTGTTCCATATGTGTACCCCGGTCCAGGCATACTTCCTTTTGTCTCCTTTCCTGAGTCTGAGTCTCAGTATTTCACAGAGAAAATTTATTATTATTTATTAATTAATTTGCAATTGCTTCTCTTTCTTGCTTCTTACCAGAGGGAAAACTTTCAATCTGTTGTCGGCCTTTAGATTTTTATTTACTTGTTTATTTATTTATTTTTTTATTTGAGACAGTTTCTCTGTGTAGCCCTGGTTTCCTGGAACTCATTGTATAGTCCAGGCTAGCCTTGAACCTACAGATACCTGCCTGCCTCTGCATCCTAAGTACTGGGATTAAAAGCTTGCAGTACCACATTTGGGTACTTATTTGTTATTGACTCCGCTGCCTTCTTTTTTCTGCATCCCAGTCTGTTTAAGCCCCTTCCATGCCCCACTACCTTGCATTTTCATATCATTGTGTTTTTACCCAATGAAACTCTATTCTTTTTTATTCTCATTCTTTAATCTGGTCCAATTTATAAGGATACTTTTATAATGGACTACAAAACTTTTGACAAAAGAATCTTAAGGAAAGAAGGGTTTGTTTGATCTCCTTGCTGGTACTGTCTGTGGCGGTGGAAAGTTATGTTGGCAATAGCGTGGCATGGCGGCTTGTATTGTTTCTGATATCAGGAAGCAGAGAGAGAATAATACTAGTGTGCAGCAGAACTTGTAGCTTTTTATACCAAAATGATCACACTATTTTAAGTTATTCAAAGAAGAGAGAATGTGTTATACTAGATATTTTACAACAGTTTGTGACAGTTTAGCTAACTCACAAGCAAATTTTGAATGTTTATCCTATAGGAATCTTTTTCATTTCAATTTTATTGTTTTATGTGCATGAGGATTTTTGCCTACATATATGAATATGAATATATATTATATGTATATATAATATACATATAGTGCCTATGGAGGCCAAAAGAGGGGATTGCATCCTCTAGAACTGGAGTTATAGATGGTCATGTGCCATCCTGAGGATGCTGGCAATAGAACCCAGCTTCTCTAGAAGAGCAGTCAGTTCTTTTAACTACTGAACCATTTTGGTTAGGTCACTCCTACCGCTTTTTATAGGACAAATACTACACTGTCAGAAAGTTTCATACTTGCCATTATTCAAGTTAAGAATGATTTATTCCTTGTCCTTCACAATAAGAAAGATTTTGATAATCAAAAGGTTATTTCATCCGGACCCAATTCAGCCTCCATATTTCTTCTCTAGTTTAGTTCATACTCCATACGTATGTTAGAAACCAATGTTGGAGATGAAGATATAGCCATGCTGAGAGAAGTTGAAAATTATTAAATGGATATGTGTTAGAAGTTGTTTGTTTTTAATTTTTAAATTAATATGTATGCTTTTCAAGTAAATATTTTCACAAGTAAAGACTTTTTTCCTCTCTTTACACGTTCATATTTTCTTATTTACTTTTTCATTTCTGCAAAGAGATACCATGGCCAAGGAAGTATAAAATAAAACATTTAATATGGAGCTCATGGTTTCAGAAGGTATTAGAGTCCATGATCATCATGGAGAGGAGCATGGTAGTAGGCTGGCAGACAGGTATGGTACTGGAGTAGTAGCTGAGAGCTTACTGATCACAAACATGTGATAGTAAGAGGGGGTGGGGAAGAGACCTGGCATAGGCTTTTGTAATTCAAACTCCATCCCCAGTGGAATACCTCCTTTAACAAGGCCACACCTCCTAACTCTTCTCAAACAGTTCCACCAGCTGAGGAATGAGCATTCAAGCATTTGAATGGAGACATTCTCATTCATGTCACCACACATATCCGTAATTTTTTTTTCTCATTGGTTTTTAGGAAACCAATTCTGATATTATGACGTGATTTCTCAGAGATACTTTTACCAAATCAGCTTTTTCATTTTCCTCCTCTACAGCCCTATTGCGCTCCTTGGCTAGTCTCTAGTATTAGCACTGGAATGTGAAGGTAACTGTTCTAATGCATGTACAGTCAGGTGCACATTGCTGGTGCCCCTTCTGCTGCCAGCCCTGAAACCCAGATGCTTCTCTCTATTGTGACATTTGGGTTGGTACTGTATCTTGTCTCCTTTCATCACCCATTCTCTTGACAGTAATTCTTATATCTCAACAGCAATGCTGCTGTTGGAATAGCTGCATCAGAAATATCCTATAAAACTAAGATTAAGCATTGTTGTTTAAAGAAAATGGATAGAGAAGGAAAGTTGGCCCAATATTTAGCACAAAGACACATGAAGGTATTACAAATGCAGTCAAGTATGAACAAGTTCCTCAGAATCTAAAGAATCGCTTCTTAAAACCTGGGTGAGTTAGTTGCGGTATTCAAACTCCGCAGTATGTTCATTTTTTACTGTCTCAGAAGTTATTTTTTGTAGAGTTCCCTTTTCCATGGATGCTAGTTACCTGTCTCTCTGCATACCTCAGCACTTTAAAATCTGTGTAGGGCAAAGTAGAGCCTGTCTTCTATTCTGTAAGAGTTAGTCCTTAAAAGGCTTTAGCTTTTTCCAGTTTTAAAAGGTTTAAAAAGGCCATCAAAAGAGTTGCATGAATTTGGAAAAATTAAAGATAAGAGAAATGACCATTTATTTTTTAAGCTACCAAACCAATTACAGAACTTGTTCAGTGAAGAGGTCTTGATAGACCATGTCTTTTTGTCCTTTTTTCCCCATTTTTTTTGTCAATCTTACTTTTTTTTTTGAAATTTGACTTTTGAGACAGATCTATTTAAAATAAGTGGAAGTAAATTCTTACTTTTAGAAGGACCCTAGTGCCAGGTTGCCCCTGTGGATTAGGCTCCTATTTACTCAACACTGAAGGTCCTATCAAAAGTAGACAGAGACAATAGTTGGCAATGCACACTTCTGTGTCTAGCAGACCTTAAGCCAACTTCTCAGGGTATTAAGCAAGGCCTACTTGAGTCAGTGGCAATTTTCTGGAAAAAGGAAGTGAATTAGCTTTAAGGAGTCATTTATGCCTGCAGATTATTTTAGTGTTTTGTTGTTTATATACAGGAGTGTTCAAATCTTGTCAAATAGAACAAGGCAAAGGGATAGAGAAAATGTAAATCTAGGGAAAATCTCCTAATCTTATTCCACAGCCAGTTGCTGGACAATCAAGACCATTCCCACGGAATTTAAATTAGAGTTTAAATTAGCTCTCTGTATAAATTACACTCCATGAGTACTCTCTAATTTAACATCCATGCTGAGTTTAGATCAGTCCAACTGTGACATGGAGGATAGATTATGCAAAATCAGTAAAGATTGAGAAGAAAGAATATTAGAGTGGCCCAATGAGCAGGTTCAATTTATTCTCTTCTTCCAAAACAGACATTATTTGTAAAATAAGAAGAAAAAACCTTTAAATTAATGAAAAATTAAGTTTGAAGTCTTCATTATAAAGAGGTAGGACAGTTACAACTTGAAGTGAAATGATTAATAAGAGTGAGTCTGCATTCCAGGAGCCCACACTTGCTTCACTTGAAGAGAAAGGGAGGAGCCGTCACCATCCAAGATCAGAACAAAACCCAAGACATAGTTTGCTGTGTTGTTACCAAATATGTGCTTTGAAAGAGTGTTCATCTCTTATGACAGATGCTTTTATGAGAAGAGAGAGCTACACCTACTGTGGCTACAAGCATAAGTATTTAGAATAGAGTTATAAATTATTCTAGTTTAAGAAAAATGCCAGTAATAAGTTCTCCTCTAAGGTTCTCCTCTACTGCCGCCGGTAGCTGGCTAGGTTTATAGCATCAGTCTAAATTCCCTCTTAATGAGTGGACCTTAAGCTCAGTCATTTACACCCAAAACAAACTTTGAGAATATCGTGTTGACTAGTAATGGGTTCACAGTCTTTACAGCTGGGTGGGACTATTGCTTGCTTTTCTCCCTAGGCAGCTTCCATAGAACTTTCAAATAATAAGAGACCTAGTCCAAAAGGGACAAGTTACAGCCTGAGTCCTCCAAACTCTGTGTCTAAAATGTGTGGTGCATTTAGCAACAGGATCTTTCCTTCAAGTTCTGGAAGTCAACCAAAGGCAATGACAATAGCTACATTATCTTTGGAGTTTCTTGAACTTTCATGGGCTGCCTTAAAGGAGGTTTCTCACGCTTTGTGTTATGACTTTTAGTTTAGTCTGCCTGCTTGTGTGTAATATATGTATTACACACCTATGCATATTTATATATACACGTTATGTATTTTAAATAAGCTAATGAAATATATTCTCCATGTGCTTTTTCCAGTCATCTTTAGTGTTATTTCTCCTTTCTTCTTTTCCTTCTGCTTCACCCTCTGTCCCCTCTCCCCAGTAGAAACCTCCAACCCTTTTCCCCGTTTCCTCTTCCATAGATCCTGTGTTCTACTATCTCTCTCTCTCAATACCTGCTCTTCCTGAATTGTCCCTTTAGACTTTCTTGTATTTTATGGTTAGTTTGTGTTATATCCTTAAATCAAAAGCCTTTCCACTCAGATTCACAATTTTAGTGAATATGCCTATTTTTTTAACTTTGGTTTATTTGTTGTTGTTTGGTTTTCTATCTTTTGTTTTGTTTTGTATTGTTTTTGTCTTTCTGGAATTGTGTTACATTACTCAGTATAATATTTTCAGGTTTGATTCAATTTACCTTCAAATTCCATTTTTTTGTTGTTGTTTTTAAAACTGAACAAGAAGTATCCCATTGTGTATCTATAGCACATTTTTACCATCCATTAATTGGTTAAAGAACAATTAAGCTGCTTTCACTTTCTATCTGATGGTGGCTGCCTAATTAGTATATTTGGAGTGTAAGATATACACCTGGGGCCAGG
The DNA here is from genome assembly GCA_001685075.1 of Bramus lutescens. Lineage (NCBI taxonomy): Eukaryota > Metazoa > Chordata > Mammalia > Rodentia > Cricetidae > Bramus > Bramus lutescens. The sequence continues at coordinate 79,274 of LOEQ01001015.1, read as the reverse complement.
TAACATTGAAGAAGTGGGTGAAAAAATAGCAATGTAAGACCCTGAGGACTAGGAGACCTCCTGTTAGATAGTGATTATCATACATGACAAGTGGGGTGCAATCATAAATCTCAACACTATAGTTGCCTAAATAAGAACAATATAATGACAGTATCAGTAAACACACTGATGTTGATGGTTAAATTTAATAAGATCCTACCAATAGCTAGGAGTAACCAGTGGCTGCTGAGAGAGGGAGAATTGGTCTTCTCCAGGGACAAAAACACTGATAGGTTATCCAATCCAACATTAAATGGACTTAGCTGATAATTCTTTGTAGTTTTACTGCTGGTGGTGATGTGTGTGTGTGTGTGTGTGTGTGGTGTGTTTTGTAAAAAACATAAGTAATTTAGAAGAGAACAGGTCATGAATTTGAAAAGCAGTAGAGTGCACTAGAGGAATTGGATGGGAAAACGGATGGGTGGAAATAATCTAAATATAGTACTCATATACAATTCTCAACAATTTTAGGTTAAGAAAAAAGTAAATTATAGATTTTACTTAATTACATTCTAGAGATGCATAAATTGATAAGGGTACTCGTGCCGATGGCACGATGTGTGAAGAATTTAATACTGAGTAGGTTTAAATGTTAAGTGAGTGAAGAAGCGCCACATCCCCAGATGCCTGGAGGTTGAATTATTTCTTTGTTCTTGCCCTAACTTTATGCTAGCATCAATATAACACCTCTACATCTGAAACTTCAAATTACCTAGGAACATCTGCCCTGGATGTTTAAGAAAAGTGCATGGAATTTTAATAAACAATTAATTCATTTGTCACATATTTCATTTACCTGAGAACACCTGTTAAGGATTCAATCACTCTTTTTATCATTTTAAAAAATATGTTATTATAACACATGAAAGTGAACAACCCCACACAGCCAGATCATGCTCATCCTTCTCTAGGGTCTAGGTAGGTGAATCTGCCTAATCCTCTTTTCCTCCATACACCTTTCCCAACACCCCATTTCTAGCTACCCTCAGATCCAGAGCCCTACTCTAGACAGGCCATACTTGTCTGTTTCATAACCAACATCTAGGCATCATCCATGACTGTACCTACTTGACCTTGACCCACAGGCTTTTCCTTTGCTGTGCCTAAGCCCTGCACTAAACCAGATCCCCCACACTCCAGGCTTGGAACAGAAAGCACATCCTGCACACCCATCCAGTCCCATCATTCCACCTGACTTCATTCCAACTAAACCATTTCTAAGCTCTAGGCCCAACCACCTACTCATGCTCTTTTTTGTTCCAATCTTCTCTGACTACATCAGACACAGAACTAACAAAGAAACCAACATGCCTAATCTCTATAGCAAAAGTATACATATAATATGAAAAAGGAAGCTATTACGTCTCTTCCAAAACTAAAGGGGTCTTATAGAAATATTTGCCGATTAGAATTAACCTAGATGTATCTGATGCCATAGGATTTAAAAAGAACCATCATAAACGTCATCCAAAAAAATTTAAAAGCGACACAAAGAAACAGCTCAATTAAATTAAGAAGCCATAATTTAAGGAGAATAAACATCTGAGTAAGCCCCTGAAAAGACAAACAAACAAACATAAGGCAGATGGAGGCGGTGGAGACAATCCAAGACTCAAGAATGGAATTCAGTAGAAAAATAAAAATGCTGAAGAGTACTCAACCTGAAATAAAGTTGAAATTGGAAAACCCTAAAACACAACTAGGAAACTCAAGGAAAACATTACAAATAAAATAGATTAAACAGAAGAAAGAATATCAGGACTAAGGAAGAGAATCTAGACCACATAGCCAAGATGTGGCCTAGATTCATACATATATCTCACAGGAAAGAAACTCCCAGGAAATGTGGGAAACCTTGGAAAGGCAAAACCTCTGAATGATAGACACAGACTGCAGAAAATAAACCCAAGCCAATAGTATAGACCAAATCTTCAACAAGAACGTAGAAGAAAATTCCCCAAACTAAGGAAAGACACATTGAAAGGAATAAAAGAGGCACAAAAGCACCAAATATACAAGACCAGAAAAGAAAATCTCTAAGGCATACATACCATAGTTAAAGCTCTAAGAATACAGAATAATGTGGGTATATTGAAAGCTGAAAGAGAAAAGCACAAGTCACATTAAAAAAAAAAACCTTCACAATGACATCTGATTCGTCAATGGAAACTACGAAAGCCAGAAGAGTCTGGAGTAATGCATTCCTTCCCCTACCTACAGACCATGACACCAAACCTGAACTAACATACTCAGCAAAACTATCCAAAATATTTGAAGAAGAAAGAAAAACGTTCCACTATATAAACATCCTTAAAAATTACATCAAAACAAACAAAACAAACACAAAACAAACCACATAGGATAAAACAACAAATGAAGAGATAAAGCAGATCCAAAGAAAAAGCAAAAGAAATACATGCAGATACAGAGACATATGCATTTGCACACACAGAAATCCCATAAAGACACAAAATGGGAAACCATAATAATACAAACAAAACACTTAAAGTGGGGGAAGAGCATAGGCAATTATTATAAGAAAAGGGGGGGAAATCTCCCCAAATATCATTGAGTTTGTTTTGTATTGGCCATGTGTTGCTGGGTATAGGGCCTACTGCCAAGTATGGTTTGGATCCCCATTGAGACTCCATGGAGAAAACTGATTTTCCCTTGCAAGTGGTTATCAACAGGCAATAGCTTGTACATTAGAGATGGGGCCTTGTGTCCACTTCCCCTCTCAGAGCTGTAATCACATTTGGCCTATACCTTTGCAGACTCTGTGCCTGATGGCACAGCCTCTGTGAGTTCTTATAAGCATCAGTCTTATTGTGTCTAGAAAGCCTTGTTTCTTTGGTATCTCCCACCCCCATTGGCTCTTTCCATCATTTTGCTTTCTGTTTCTCAGGGTTTCCTGAGTCCTGAAAGGTGAGATTTGATAGACACATTTCATTTAGGACTGCATGTTCCAGGGTCTCCCACTTTCTCTACCTTGCTCCCTGTGCATCTCTGTATGCATTCTCGTCTACTTCAGGATAAACATATATATGTATTAGACGTCTGTTTTCTAATGAGAAAGAGGTGGAAAGGGTGTGGATTTCAGGGGTGGGGGGAGGTGGAGATTTGCGAAAAATTAGGGGAGGAGAACTCTGATCAGAATATATTTTATGAAAAGAGTTTATTTTCAATAAAAATGAAAGAAAATACTGGAAGCAACCTTTCAGATGAAGAGAGAAGTAGGCATAACCAAGGCACTGTGGTAAGAAATTTGAAGACGTACACAAACAATCACTGAGGTCACAAACACCACCCTCCAAAGTGAATAACACTATGACCACAATCGACACATACAGTTCAATAATAACAAATATTTTTTAATATTTATTTATTTATTATGTATACAACATTCTGTCTGTGTGTAT
>LOEQ01001015.1:63491-75748 GCA_001685075.1 Bramus lutescens | reverse complement strand
CTTTGGAAGAGCAGGCAGTGCTCTTAACCTCTGAGCCATCTCTCCAGCCCCAATAACACAAATATAAATGGTCTCCACTCTCCAGTTGAAAAACACAGGTTGACTAAATGGATCAAGAAATAAAATTCACCTATGTTTTCTATAAAACTACATCTTAGCTTTAGAACTAGGCACTGTTTTAAGGCAAAAGGAAAAATAAAAGTAATTTAAATGTATAAAACCAGAAATCAAGCAGACATCAATATCCTACTATCTGTGAAATGAGACCTCAAATTAAAACTGAGTAGAAGAGATAAAGAGGGGTGGGATCCCCATCAAGGTAAAAGCTAATGAAGAAGACATAACTGTCCTAAACATATATACAGCATGCTCTGGCATGCCCTATTCATAAAAATTAAGTGAAAATGAATTCAAATACAGAGAATGACATCAAACCTCTAAAACTAAGTGGTTTCAACTGCCTGCTTTCACCAATAGACAAGTCATCTGAAAAACAACCAAAGAAACAAACTAAAACAGAGAAAGATCGGAATTAATTGGCATCATACATCAAATGGATTACACAGATAGTTACAGAATGTTCCACCAAGCACTAAGTATGATGATTTGAATGAAAATGGTCCTATAGACTCATAGGGAGTGGCCTTATTGGATGTGTGGCCTTGATGGAGGAAGTGTCTCACCTGGGGTTGTGTTCCATGGAGGAGCAGAGTCTGAGGTTTCAGTAGCTCAAGTCAGGGTCAGCATCATTTTTTTCTTCCTGCTGTCTGCTGGTTTGACGTGGGACTCTCCGCTTTTTCTTGAAAACTGCGCCTGCCTGTGGGTCACCATGCTTCCTGCCATTATGATAACTGACTAAACCTGTGAACCTATAAACCTCTATTAACTAAACGTTTTCTTTTGTAACAGTTACTGTGGTCATGGCATCTCTTCACAGCAATAAAAGCCTAACTAAAACAGTGGCTAGTACCAGGCACTAGGGTGTTTTGTGATGGGATGGATGTGTTGAGAAGAATACTGAACACATTGGGATTTTGGACAAGAAAAGTAGTTAATACTTTGGTGTGGTTTAATGGGCCCCAGTAGTAAGAGCAAGGAAAACAGAGATGCTGAGGGTGTTGAGGCCCAGCTCAAGAGGTTTCAAAGAAGATTAATATTAGTATATGGCCTAGAGATCATTCTTATGATATTTTGGTAAAGAATGTGACTGCTTTTTGCCTTTGAAAAGTCTGCTTGAGAATAAGTTGAAGGATTTTGGATTATTTGCATTAATTTGCAGAAGAGAACTCAAAACAGCCAAACGTTAAATGTGTTGTGTGGTTTTTTGATGACTGTTCTTATGCAGATCTATAATGAAAAAGAGCAATCTGAGAAAGAAAGATTGCAAAAATGTAGTTTTAGGAGAAAAGAAGCAGCATGAAGTATACACAGATTAAAGAAAAGCCTGATGTTAAGAGGAATAAGAGGAGTGGAGAGCTCAGAGCAAGATCCCACCTAGCTAAGCTTCCAGCTTGCGAAAAGGAATTGAATAAAAGTGAAAGAAAATTTTTTCTGGGCATGGTGGTGCATACCTGTAATCCTATCACTCAGAAGTCAGAGGTTGGTGGATATGTGAGTTAAAAGCTAGCATGGTTTGCATGCAGAGTGAGTTCCAGGACAGCCAGGCTTAGACAATGATGGAAACTTTTGTAAAGAGAAAGCTAATGAAAACATATTTGCATGAATGGGCCATGTACCAGCCCCAACAAACAGCAAAATTTGTCCTCTTAGGCCATGTGGTTCTTGCTTGAAAGTCAAGGATAAAGGAAAGGGATTACAGAATCTCTCTCCGCAACTAAGGAAAGCTGGTGAGGCCTGGCATTTGCCAGGGGTGTTCCTGCATGGAGGTCTACAGAGGCCACTGTGTGAAACTGTGAAGTTGAAGCCTGGATCACCCTGGAAACTCCCAAATGTGGGAGATACCAGAACTGTAGGATGCCTGCTGAGAGAGCTACTAACAGGGAGTGGAGCCAGCCCAAGCGAATCAAGTGTATTTCAGTCAGCAGTGCTGAAAGGAGTTGAAGATCTGAGAGCTCTTTGACATCAGATATGGAGATGTCGAGCTTGGACTTTGCCAAACTGGATTTTGGTCCTGTTTTGGTCCAGTATTTCTTCACTATGGTCCCTTTTCTTTCTTTTGAAATAGTAATGTACATGCTGTGCCATTGCATATTGAAAATTTGTGATTTGTCTTTTCATTATTTTTTTTTTACAGGGGATTGTAGTTAAAAGATTATATCGGTCTCAGAAGAGACTTTGAAATTTGGACTTTTAAGAAGAGTCAAGACTTCTTGATGATGAATGTGAACTTTTGAAGTTGAACTGAATGTTTTCTACATTACAATATGGCTACAACTCTGTAGAGACCACAGAGTGGAATGTGGTAGAATGAAAATGTCCCCCATAGGCTCACAGGGAGTTTCACTATTGGGAGGTGTGGCTTTGTTGGAGTAGGTGCGGCCTTGTTAGAGGAGTTGTGTCACTAAGAGTGGGCTTTGAGGTTTCAAATGCTCAAGCCAGGCCCGCAAGTGCCTCTCTCTTTTCTGTTGACTACAGACCCAGATAAAGAACTCTCAGCTACCTCTCCAGTATCATGTTTGTCTTCATGCCACCATGCTTCCCACTATGGTAATGGACTAAACTTCTGAACTATAAGCCACCAGGTCCAATTACATGTTTTCCTTTATAAGAGATGCTGTTATCAAGGTTTCTCTTCACAGCAATAACACCCTAAAACACTGATGCAATTCAATAATTTAAAAAAAAACAAGAACAAACCAAGTGAAAAGCATGTCAATGGCAAGAAATAAAATGAATAAGAACAGAAATTCACCACAAAGAAAAACAAAACAAAATGAAAACTAAAAATGAAAAACCACAACCACTCTAACAAGAAAAACATGTAGACTGGCAGCAGATACTCATGTATTCATCCATCTTCTCTCCAAGTAGCACCCCAACTCCGAAGCAGAACACCTGCTGTGCCCCTCTCCTCTCAACTCCCATCTCCAGCAGAACTCATTCTGCTTCCTACTCATCTTGTTATCCCAGTCCCCAAATCCCAACAGGCATTTCCTGGGAACCCCACATCTAAGCCTACTAAAGAAGCAAGTAGGTGAGAAAAACAGAAATGCTGACTTCTGATATTCATTCACTCTCACCTCTCTTGCATATCAAATCCCCAAGTCCCTTCCCCAGCTCTATAGCAGACTAGCTGCTGTGGTTTCTCTTCACTGCCTGCCTTCTTCCCAGGGGACTACTAGACCCTGGTGGAATACCTTGCTTTCTTCCATTCTATGGAGCCCCTCAGCAACCTCTCCTAGCCCATCCTAACTCTTAAGTGTCAGCTTCCAATCCCAAGAAATAAATTTTACCACCCACAGTGGCCACACCTAGCAGGATCACAGAACTCCCTACCAGTCAACACACAGCCACCACATCCTCAGAATCAGAGATGGAAACCCAAAATCAAGAAACAGAACACCCCCAAAACAAAGGCATGACAAGATATCAACACTTAGAATTTTTATCTTCCCAAATCCAGATGCCTAGACACCAAGATAGAAACACAATTAATAACAGCCAGGAAAATAGTCTCCAATAGAGCCCACAACCCTACCACAATAAACCCTGAGAACTATAAGACAGCAGAAGCACAAGGCAAACTCCTTAAAACAGCCTTTATGAATAGGATAGAGGTCCTTAAAGAAGAAATGAATAAATCATTTAAAGAAATCTTTGAAAACACAAAAAGTGCAAGAAAATGAATAATACAGTTCAAGACCTGAAGGTGTAAATAGAATCAATAAATAAAATCCAAACTGAGAGAAATCTGGAAATGAAAAATTTAGTAACTCAAACAGGAACCACAGAACCAAGTCTCACTAAATGAAAATAAGAGATGGAAGAGAGAATCTCAAGTACTGTGATTCTTAACATTTACACACAAACACCAGTGCACACATGATCAGAAAAGAAACATTACTATAGCTTGAATCACATACAGACCTCAAACACTGACATTGGAAAACTTCAGTGTCCCACTCTCACCAACAGACAGGTCATCCAGATGAAAACTAAAGGGATATATGATAGATTTAATTGATGTCAAAAGTTGAATGGAATATATATATATATATATACAACATTTCACCCAAACATATAAAAACATACCATTTTGTCAGTACCTCTTGGATATTCTACAAAACTGACTACATACTTTGACACAAAGCAAGTCTCAACAGATACAAGAAAATTGAAATAACATCCTACATTCTATCTGACCACTAAAAATTAAAGCTGAATATCATCAACAATAGAGAGCTTACAAACTTATGGAAAGGGAACAACTCACTACTGAATAAAAAATAGGTCAAGACACAAATTAACAAAGAAATTAAAGACTTTCAAGAACTGAAAGAGAATGAATATACAACAAACTCATACTTACGAGAAACAATTAAAGAGATTTGAAAGAGCAAGTTCTCAGTCCTATGTTACCAGAAAAAATGTAGATTTCACAGTAGCTTAACAGCACACTTGAAATCTCTAGAACAAAAAGAAGAAATCATACCTAAAAGGAATGGATGGCAAAAAATAAAGAAACTCATGGATGAAATCAATAAAAAGAGAAACAAATAAAAAGTCATACCTAAACAAAAGTTACACAAAGAATCAATGAAACAAAAAGTTTTTTGAGAAAAATCAAAAAATTAACAAAACCTTATTTAAATTAATAAAAAGACAGAGAAAGAAGATATCAATAAAATTAGATGAATGGTGAAATACAACAAAGGACACTGAAGAAATTTGGAGAAAGATGTTCTTTAGAAGCCTGTACCCCAGCAAATTGGAAAGTATAAAAAGGATGTTTCTTAATATATACCACCTATCAAAATTAAATCAAGGCCAGATAAGCAATTTAAATAAACCTTTAATCTCTGGTAAATAGAGGCCTTAATTAAAAGTCTACCAACAACAAGCCCAGGAACAGATCATTTTAGTACATAATTTTACTAGATTTTCAAAGAACAGTTAACACCAATACTCCACAAATTCTTCCAAGAAACAGAAATAGAAGGAATATTGCTCAATTCATTTTACAATGCCAAAGTTGCCCTCATACCCAAACTACAAAAAGACCCAAGAAAGAACATATATCCAAATATTCTCAATGCAATGCTTGCGAAGTGATTCAAAGAACACATCAAAAAATCATCCCCCATGATCTGGTAAGCTTCATCCCAGATATGTAGGGATGCTTCAACATACATAAATTGATGAATGTAATTTACCATATATCAAAACTGAAAAACAAAACCCACGTAATCATCTTAATAGAGGAAGACAATTCTTTGACAAAATCCTTTGCCTGTTCAAGATAAAATAATGGAGATATTAAGTATATAAGGGACAGACCCCGGCATAATAGAAGCAACATACAGCATACCTATAGCTAAAATCAACTTAAGTTCAGAGAAACTCAAAGCAGTTTAAAAACATAGTAAATGCAAAACAGTAAAAATCCTCATCCTACCAAAATCAATCTACAGATTCAGTGAATCCAATGATTCAATCAAAATTCCAAGACAATTCTTCATAGACCTTGAAGTACAGTTTTCAACTTCATATGGATAAACAAAAATTCCAGGATAGCTAAAACTGTTCTAAACAATACAAAAACTACTGGAGGTCTCACCAGTTCCAATTTCAAGTTGTACTATAGAGCTGTAGTAATATAAATCTATGTGATATTGGCATTAAAAACAGACACACTGATCAAAGGATTAATGTTTATCCATTGAAGACCAAGACACAGACTCTCATACATATGGATACCTCATTATCTTATAAAGAAGACAGAAATACTCACAGAGGAAAAAAGGACAATATCTTTAAACAGTGGTACTTTGTTAAACTGCATATACACAGGTTGAAGAATGGTAACAGATATATATTTTTCACCCTTCACAAAACTGTAGTCTAAGTGAATCAATGACCTCACCATAAAACCAGATACACTGGACATTACAGCAGAGAAAGTGGGGGATAGACTTGAAAACATTGGTACAGAAGATGACATCTTGAACAGAACACTGATAGAGCAGGCACTGAGATTAACACATAATAAAGGAGACTTCAGGAAATTGAAAAGCTTCTCTAAGTCAAAGCACACCATCAGTGGAACAGGCAGCCTACTGAAAGGAATACTTTTACCAACTACACATGCAATAGAGGGCTAACATCTAACCTATATAAAGCATTCAAAATGTTAAATATTAAGAAAACAAATAACCCCTCAAAACTATGGTACATATTTAAACAGTGAATTCTCAAAGGAGAATTAAATGGTTGAGAAACATTTAAATAAATTTTCAACATCCTTGGTCACCAGAGAAATGCAAATCAAAACTACTTTGAGATTTCATTTCTCACACAATCGGAATGGCTAAAATCAATAAAACAAGTGACAGCTCATGTTGGCAAGGATATGGAGTAAGGTGAGAATGCAAACTTGTACACCTGCTAAGGATATCAGTGTAGTGGTTTCTCAGGAAGGTAAGAATTGATCTAAATCAATATCCAGCTATAACACTCTTGGGAATTTACACAAAGGATGTTTCATCCTACTACAAAAACATTTGCTCAAAGATCTTCGTTGCAGTTCTATTCATAGTAGCCAAATCTGAAAACAATCTAAATGCCATTCAAAAGATTAATGAAAAGAGAAAATACGGAACTTTCATACAATGGAATATTTTTCAACCATTAAGCAAATGAAATCATAAAATTTTCATGTTAATGGATGGAACTCAAAAAAATACTGAGTGAGGTAATTCAGACTCAGAAAAACAATATGGTATGTAATCTATTTTTGTGGATAATAGCTGTCACATCAAAGATAACAAAACTACAATCCATAGAGACACAAAGGGTTGGTAAGTGTAATGGAGTGTGAGAGTGTGGGCAAATAAATGGAAATAAAATAGATAGTTACGTATGGATGAGAGGGGTACTTGAATAGGAGGATCAAGTGGGGAGGTGGAAAGAAGAGGAGAAAGAGGGAGGGAACATAGGGCCATTTGAGAGGTAGTAAGAAAACTTAATACAGTAGAAGGTTCCTTAAAAGTACATATACATAAAGGCAATCTAAATGAAATTATAAATAGGGAAGACAAAGCCCCAACTGGCCACCTGTTGTCACCAAACAAAACGTCCAGGACTAGGATTGGGTTATAACCAATTGAGTTTTTTGAACAAGGGAGTTTCATGGGAATCCCCAAGGAACAAAGGCTGTTACCAAGACCATAGGTTGCTTTCTACACACTGATAGAAATGCCCATTTCTGGAGACAACACCCAAACAGCTCACTGAACAGGAGAAGTTAAGCTGTTGCCTACCTAGAGTCTTCGCCACTACTTGCTAGCATCTTTGGTGCAGGAAGACACTCTAAATGCTACCAAAGGAGAAATGTAAACACCAACACCAACCCAACCACAAACCTCTAAGTTTCAGTAGCGCAATAGTGGTACAATGCTGGTTGTATTATCAACCAGTATCTGATTTGACATAAGGCCCGCTTCATGGATGGATTCCATGTTTGACACAGCTTAGGGGACCATGAACTTGAGACTAAATAGTCCAGGGACCTAGGGAAAAGTCAAACAATGCCATTCTAAAAATAAACAAACAAACAAAAAAAGCAATAAAAAACCTAGCAATATAATAAATCTTAGTAACATTCTTTTGCATGCATAGATCAGTGCCTTGCTTAGTCATCGTCACAAAAGGTCCCCCCTGCAGTAGATGGGACCATATCCAGAACTACATGCAGACATTACACAGAGTATGAGTGACTTTGGAACACTCAGCTCTAAATGGGAAGTCTCCATTAAGGAGGTCCCATCAGAGTTCAAGGAACCCTGTGGAAGGGAAGGCAGAATTAGTGTAAGAGCCAGAGGGGATGGAAAACATGAAGAAAACAAAGCCCTCTATATCAACAGGATTCATGCACATATGAACTCATGGAGAAGGAGGCAACAGACACAGGGTCACAAGGGTCTGTCTGTACCAGATGGAGTTCTACACCTGAAAGGAGAAATGGACACATGCCCCATCTGTGGCTCAGATGCTATCTCCAATTGATGATCACTCGCAAATGAAAATTTGGTTTTCTACAAGCGAATTTCACTGTGAAAATCAGCTACTCTTAATGGTAGACTAGGAATCCAGCAGCAGATGACCAGCAGAAAAAAAACTCAATGACACCTTAGGCAGTTTCTTGCCTCAAAATGCCAATTTAGGGTTTTACCGTGGTGTGTGTGTGTGTGTGTGTGTGTGTGTGTCATCTGCTCCCTGAGCCTCTTATTGAACTCTTTTTATTTTGTTTGTTTTGTCCTATTCTTATGTGTTAGTTTTTATTTTATTTTTATTCCTTAGAAGCTTGTTTATATACTAATGAGAGACAGAAAAGGGATTAATCCAGATGGGAGGAGAGGTGCAAGTAACTGGCAAATTCAGAGGGAGGGGAACCCATAATCAAGGTATATTATATGAAGAATAATCAATTTTCAATAAAATGAAAACAAAATAAAATAAATGGAATCTAAGAGCTGCTGGTTCTTTGACAAAATAAACATGATTGACAAACCTTTGGCTCAACTAACAAAAAGAAAGAAAGACCCAAATTAACCAAAACAGGAATGAAAAGGAAAATATTACCATAGACACCAAATAGATCCCTCTTTAAAAAGATATACTATATGTTTGGAAACTAAACTATCCTATCAATTTGTGAAACCTAAGAGAAATGGGTTGAATTTATATAGTCAGTCAAACCACTAAAATTAACCAAAGCAGTCAATAAAATGAAAAACCAATAATAAAAGAGGAGATTAAAATATTAATAAAAACCTTTAAACTAAAAAAAGGTTATGGCCAGAAAGATTCACAATAAAATTCTATCAGACTTTCACAGAAGATTCCCAGCCAACATTTCATCAACTATTAGGAAACAATCAAAACAGGAGAAGTTACAAACCATATGAATCCAAATCCCTCAAATAATAACCAAGTAAAGACACAGCAAAAATAAAGCTATAGATCAATATCACTGATGGAAACAATTTAAAAATGCTAAATAAAATAGTTGGAAATAATGTAGACAAACACAAAAATAATTCTCTCCCAATACCAACTTGATTTCGTCTCTGAAATGCAGGGATGGTTCACTATATATACAGTTTGAAATATGTAATAAACTGTATGAGTGGTACCAGATGGGTAAATAAGACAAGAGAAAGAAACCAAAAGGAAGAACACAAATAGGAAAAAGAAATCAAACTATCCATATTCACAGATGACATCAGAGATTCCAAAACTCTATCTGAAGTATTCTGTAAATGATAAACAAAATTCAGCAATATGTTGGGATACAAAATTAACTTGCAAAAATCAATATTATTCTTGTATATGAGCAATAAACACAAAGGTAAAGAGGCCATGGACATTCCCCAATGCACAATTTCTAGAAACAAATCTAATCAAATGGTGAAGAAACTTTACAATGAACATTTTAAACCTTTGAAGAAAGACATAGAATAAGAGAGCAGAAACTTGAACAATATCCTATGCTCATGAATTAGTAGAATTAATATTGTAAAAAATGACCATTTACCAAAAGCTATTTACAGATTCAATGTAATGACAATCAATTACCATATTATTAGTCACTTAAATAGAAAAATTAAACTATCCTAAAATTCATACATACCTCTTATTTAAGTCATTCATTCACCGTTCTGTTCATACTCCCATAGACTTCATACGAACGCTGAGAAATAATGAATTACCACAGTCATTTCAAGCAATCATTGTCTTTCATAAATTATATACCTATTTCACCTACATAATAAATTCTGAAGCAACATGAATTAACTCTTTGTCTCACTCACATGTTTATCCAGTATATAAAAAGTATTTTAATTGTATTTTTCTATTTTCTGGTGAAATTCTAGATTGAGATACTATAAAAATTGTTTAATGAAATTCATTGCAGTGTGTGTGAGAGAAGTACGAAACAATTCCAGTCATTGTAAGAGAGGTAATGATTCATCCTTAAGATTTCAAATCTTACATGCTTAAGTGTTCCTGTATGCCACCATCACTAGAAGAACAATGAATTCTTGCAGCAAGTAATCCGATGAAACACTGCTTGATACCGTACATCTTTTCTCCCAAGAATAGGAAGTAGAAGTAGAAAGATTTATGTTTTCTAACATCAAGTCTTGGATATTCCTCAAACATCTCTAAAGATTCAAACTCTCTTGAAACTTTGTTTTTGGTGTAGGCTTTCAATATCTATTGATCATATGAATAGAGTAATATAAGCTAATATAAGCTACAAGTAAGTATAGTCTAATTTTACTATTATCTGCGGTAGGGCATTTTTTTACCTCATATATTCTTTAGAGTCACATTTTAAAAAAGATATTTCAGGCATATAATCTTTTACAATAATATTCTGTTACTCTTAATATGGTGTACCCTAGATGTACATTACTCAGGTTACTTATTCTACTTCTTTAGCTATATTTCCCATTTCTACCTCAGAAAAAAATTTCATGATCTTGTCAAGAGAAAAGCAATATTTTGAGATGTAAATATACAGCATGCATCTTAAGCAAATATAAAAATGCATCAAGAATCCCATAACCTGTTGCAAAACTAGGCAGAGAGAGACCATCCTAAATATTATATTTGTATATCTTTCAACATTGCTGATTTAATATTTGTCAGGGCAAATGTACATTATATATATGTCTTGAATTATTATTATTACTGTACTCAATCCCTTGAAAATCTGAATAAAAAACCTTTACTACATGCATTCAGGGAGACTACATCATTGAAAGAAAAATTAATGGTTATGAGTAATTGAAAAGAAATTGTCTTTATCTTCTGATGAAATAAATCAGAAAACACAGGAAAGAAAGATACCAGCAGACAGTAAAATAAATCATTTCTTCCATTTTGATTTTCCTTGAGAAAACTGACTGTAGAGACTTGTAATGGACTCATTCAAAAAAGGTTCATGAAATAACAAATATCTATGTTTTTTAGGCAAGAGAAATTGTTACTCGTGAAAAATATGTTAAAAGGGAATTCAATCAAAACTTTAACTTAAAGAAGTAAATAAACAAATCAATGTACTATGTTTTCTCTTAGTATTTGAATATTATAATATTATAAGACTTCTAGATTTTATTTCACATATGACCTAAAAACAAAATAAGGGAGTTCTATCAATAATGTGATAATTCAAATAGTTTCATTTGCATTAATGATTTGCAAAATACTTTTTATAAGCAATTTCTTCTGAATCATAAATACTATGAAAAATTACTGACATTGAAAAAGATCACCCAAAGAAAACGTTTCAGTTATTGGATAGTAAACAGAAGAGATATCTCAATCATAGAACACTTCCCCAGCACTTGTGAAGAAGCCCTTTGCTGTAAACAAATCAGGACAACAAAAAGAATACCGTCGCCAAAACAAAAACAAAGCAACAGTTTGAGAGTCTCTAAGCATTATATTCCTGCTTTTTTATAAAAAAAATAAATCTATATTGAAAGGTGATATATACACCATTTTCTTTGTCATATATCACGTTGTCAAAAAAATCAATAAGTGTTAAGAAATTCTTTTCATGAGCCTGTCCATTTCAGGATATTAAAAAACAACAACTGTATATGGTCTCCAGAAACACCAGGCTTCTAGAGTCTGCCAATGGATTCACAAATTCCTGGCAAGGCAAAACCCAATGTGGCTGCAGAAGCATCCAGGCTCAAGACCCTGACACTTCCTTAAGATTCTCTGATTACAGAGGAAGAGAACTGAACTTGAGTTTGGTGGGTTTTTTTTTTTAAGTGCAGGGGAGACAAGGATTGTGGGAAGGCCCCCAGGCAGGAAAGGCAGAGTGAGGAAGAGCTGGACAGTCAACACAGGAAATCAACAGGCTCCAGGCAATAATTAGGTGCTCCGCTGGAAATGAGGGGAGAGGTGGTCCTTGTTGTGGAGCCAAGATTCTTTTTTGAATATCTCCCAATCCCAGACTGGATTTGCTAAACCCTCCCGATTCCACTCGAGATAGTTGACTACTATCTTTTCTTTTCTTTTTTTTTATTAAAAATTTCCACCTCCTCCCCTCCTCCCAT